>SRPP01000073.1:0-72824 GCA_018360055.1 Claviceps monticola
GGTGAAGCAAAGGTGAAGCAAAGGTGAAGCAAAGGTGAAGCAAAGGTGAAGCAAAGGTGAAGCAAAGGTGAAGCAAAGGTGAAGCAAAGGTGAAGCAAAGGTGAAGCAAAGGTGGCACGTGGTAGATGTATTGCAATCTCCCTCACGCACAAGCCTTCACAGTCCTGATGTGTCGGTTTGGGTTTCATGTTGCCGCCAAGACAATGCTTGCACCGGGAGAGGGGAACCGCGGGCTTGTCCAACTTGTTGAACTGCTGCATTGGCTTGATATGGGTCGAAAAAAGTTGCGGATTAATTGTTCTGCTTTTACAATCATTTGCTGCCATTTTCTCTGTTTTTCCCAATCGCTACGATTCGTCGTCATCAACTTACTCATTTGTGGTCATGTGCTGCGGTCTGCTGCAATTCGTTGCGTTTGCCACCGTCTCCTGCCACTTGAAACGTCCGATCTGCAATGACCATCTTAAGACATCACAATCACAACTTACAAGTAACAAGTGTGAAACAGGTACAGCCTCCCACACTTCTGCCCCACTGAGCCCAGCCCCAGCGCAGCTTATTCGCCTTCAAATAGACCATTACGAGAGTTCCAGAATCCACAGCATCTGGCTTCACTTTCTTCACCTTTCTGCACCACACAGCGAGCATCACGCACACATAAGACGCGGCCCGCCACGGACAGCGCATTCCAGCACGCCTAGACATTATGATGATATAGCCCTAGGCCCTATCAGAGCAATCACCTCCTATATCCCCCGCGTATGTTGTAATCCTTGTTCGGACCACGGACGAGATACTCGATGCTCCAGTCCGTCAGGTTAACGCCCTCAAAAGCAAACCTGTACTTGACATCGTAGTAGTCATTAATACACAGATGACCAGCTTTGGCGGCCCAGCCGCTACCACCTCCATCGTCATCTTGCATCGGCTGCAGGAACATAATCTCGTGGAACAGATAGTCAGCGCGCATGGGCTCACTCGGTTTCACAAACCACACGCTCAGAATCTCCCTCTTCATGTCGTAGCGCCAGACATAGCGCCGCGTGGCTCTAAATCCAAAGCCCTCCTTGGTTCTGAATTCTCCGTCCTCTACGTACAAGTACTCCAGCGCAGAGCCCGAGTCCGACATGTCGAGGCCTCCCGCGCCCTGTTCAGCACATTGCAGCCCATCCGCTGTCTGTTCCCGGAGAAGAAATCGCGCGGTGCCGATAAAGTGTCCGCTCGGGTGGGTGGGCAGTCGACTCTCCAGGTCTCTCTCGAGCTTCCACGTGCCGAGCAGGCTTCGAAATACGGCTCGAGGCACGAACCGCGGCGTAGTGAGGCCATGAATAATCATCTGATGGACCTCGAGACGAAGGTCCTCCGCCTCTTGTTGCGCATCAGGATCGTCTGAAGGGGAAGGATATCTCGACGCGTTGAGCATATCCAGGGGTAACTTGCAGTGAGAGGAGTCCACCTTGGGTATGGAAAGCGCCTCGGCAAACTCTTGCATCAGGAATAAAAAGTCTCCCATGGGGGACTGCGACTGTCTGGGATCGTCCCGCAGAGCGAGCGTCCGCTGGATAGAATCATCGTCTTCGTCGAGTTTCCGGCGCAGCGCCTCAGAAAGGCCGCTGGTACCGGTGGAAGAGGACCAGTATTCTGCCAGAAAGCGAGCCTGCATCTGCATCACACCCCAATACGGTGACCTGTAGAAGCCGACGAAGCCGAGGTTTGGGACTTCTGGGTGGTGTGTGCCGTGGAAAGCCAGCGTGAGAGGCAGTTTATAATGTTGTGGCGAGTGGTTGAGTGTCTGCAAAACATCTGCTGGTAGGTAACTGATACAGGGGGAGGGGTCGAATCCCGTGGCGAGCACGACGGCAACGATATTTTCAATCGTACGCCCGTCAGTGAGCTCGGCGGTGTTCCCGCACAGGGTCGAGAACCTGCCGGTGGACAGGGAGATGAGGCCGGATCGCACAAATTCGCAATACCAGTCGCTGATGGCCAAGTGCGGCGGATCTAGCTTGTGCTGGTCGGTGACGTGCAGCTCGGGCGAGTAGATGGACTGGTCCGTCCCGAGGACCTCTTGGAACATGGCATGCACCGATTGCGCCGTCTGCTCATCAATATGACCATGGGTATTGACCAGCGGCTGGGACCTGTTGTTCAGGTTGTACGAAGCGAAGTCAAGGGGCAGAAAGGGTGGCGCCGCGGCGTTTGCGAGTCTGTAGTCGGCTGCGGTATGTAGGGGTACCACCCAGACAGGACGCGGTATGATGTGATGGACTGAGCATTGCGCAACGTTCTTGATGGGAGAGCCATCGGGAGAGTGTGTCGCGGAGGATAGGCGCGTGGTAATGGCGCCGGCCATCTCAACGCCGGACATTTGGCCGCCCACAACGAGGATCGTGCCCTTGGTCGAGGCTGCTGTACCCAGGAGAGACTCCAGATCCCTGTACTGACTACTGTGAATGACAGGAATAGGCGCAGTCGGCGCCAACGATATACCCTCCGGCACCAAGGGCCGTCCAAAGTACCCCGATGCAACAATAAGGTGCGTAAATTGCCGCGTCTCCTGCTCGCCTCCACACTCAACACGGACATGCCAGGTGTTAAATGACGCAGAGACATCGCGCCGCGCCTCCACGACCCTCGTCCCGCAACGCAAGCGAAATCCTGGGTGTGACCGCAGATATCGCTCTTCGTATGCCTCCAAGTACCGACCGATCTGCCACGCACGAGGGAACTGCGCCGTGCCTTCTTCCCATGCCAGGTCGCTGAAGTGCATCGTATGCCTACTCTGGTTGGCCCCCATCAGGGGGTTTACCAGGCGCGCGACATCCGACGGGGACGACGGCCACAGGCCCCCGATGGAAGGCTGACTTTCAAACATACTGACCTCAAAGGCCCCAGCGGGAGCATTATGAAGCAGCGTCTTGGCCGCGACGAGGCCAGCTGGGCCGGCGCCTATGCAAAAAGTCAGCGAGTGCTAAGTATCGAGTGGAGAATTGCCTGAGAACTATCCAGTTGACCACAGGTAAAGAAATGAAACGGTCAAAATATGGGTGTGCGTACCGACAATGCAGACCGATCTCGGCATGTTGGCGCGTTTATGGCGAAGAGCAGCCTGGAGCATATACTTGGGATCGTGGTCGTGTCAAAACAGCAACGGCGGTCTAGAACATCATGAAGGGGCCATTAATCGCGATCCGCGACGCCTCGGTTGGTCGCGATCAGGATATACATATTCAAGTGCAGTTATTCTGCACGCCGATAACGAAACAAGTGTGTGTGGGTGACGTCGTGGCGATGCTGTCACGAACGCGTGGAAAAGGAAATTCGGGGTCCTGCGACCCAACCCTTAGCGCCGGCCCCTCAGTTCCGAGCAGCGAATCAAGCGTGAGCAGAGTCAACTTCCTCTTCCAGATTTCTCCGCAGAAAAAAGGCCAAAACGGACTTGATGCGGGAATTGCGACCGTCACGTTTGTTTCCGGCTATGGCGTCATCTACGAATGGATTCATATCCGTCTCGTGCCAATGGAACACCCAACCCTCACAACCTAGAGGCCGGAGGGACATACATCAAAAGAGTCTCATGCATGATGCATCGTCACAACAAACAGGCCCCATCCCATATTCAGTCCCGTGACTCTACGGAGTACATATTACTTACATATAAGAGCATATAATCACTCATCCGTCATTTTCAGCGTGTCCTCGACACACCACTATTTCTTGCCACATTCCAGCCAGTCCTTCCCGTCAGAGGCAAGCAAAGGGGAAAAAGCCCGGACACTCCCACGACATTCATAATAAACTAAGTCCCATAGGCCTCATCATGGCTTCGTCACACCACGTCCTCCTCATCGGCGGCCACGGCAAAGTCGCTCAGCTCCTCACGCCCTTGCTGCTCAAGCGCTCTTGGAGCGTCACCAGTATGATCCGCACCCCCAAGCAGGCTCCCGCTGTGAGGAAGCTCGGCGAGAATCTGCCAGGGAAGCTGCGCGTTCTAGTGTGCAGCGTCGGCGATATGTCTACGCAGGAGCAGGCGGCGGCTGTTCTGGAGGACCTGAAGCCTGATTTTGTGGCTTGGGCAGCGGGTATGAGACTGTCCATTCATTTGATGACAATACATAAAAGGAAGACAGGACGGGGCTATAACTGCTCCGGGGAATAGGAAAAAAAAAATGAAGTGAGACGAAGAGATAAGATGCTAACGGGATGACGATGCACTATAGGCGCTGGCGGCAAAGGTGGTCCCGAAGCCGTACGTACAATTCTCCTCTCCCATCTCAACCACTTTTTTCTTCAAAATTCACCTCCACTGACACAAAGCCTTGAAACACGCAGACCTACAAAGTAGACCGCGACGCGGCCATCAAATTCATCCATGCCGCGGCCTCCGTCCCCTTCATCACGCGCTTCCTCCTCATCTCCTACAGCGGATCTCGCCGCAGCGGTGCCGCGTGGTGGCCTTCTGGAGAGTGGGACGAGTACAACCAGAGCGTGAACCACAACGTCCTTGCGACTTACTACCAGGCCAAGATTGCTGCGGACGAGGCCCTCTACGAAGCGTCCAAGAAGAGCTCTACCCTCGTGGGTATCGATCTCCGGCCCGGCGTGCTTACGGAGGAGCCCGCCGGTAGGGTTGAGCTGGGAAAGACAAAGCATGTCAAAGGGAATGTGAGTCGTGCGGCGGTGGCAGCGGCAGCGGATGCGCTGTTGGCGGCCGATGGCGTGAGGTCTGGATGGATTGATTTGCTGGATGGGGAGGAGGACTTGGATGCTGCGGTGGCGAGGGTTGTGAGAGAGGGGGTGGACTCTGCGGAGGGGGAAGCTATTTACTCCAAGCAGTAGTATTCGTTGTTTGAAGTCTGGTATGCTTCTTCCTCTGATGAGCAGAATACATTCGCGGATTATCGAAAGAAGAGAGGTCGGTGTTGGAAAGTGTGATTGGCGATGGGAAGCTCATGGGCTGAAGTACGTAGTACGTACCAGGACGCACCAGGCCTTCAACTTCGTGGTCTCGCATCTCACATGTAATACATACATATGTACCCATGTATGAAGGCTGCCTACTGTCCACAAGAGCACTCATTATTCCGCTGCATGCCATTACCTACAGTGTACACGAGTTATTCTTCCAACCAGTGTAAGTACCTACTACCAGCTCGTAACAAATAGCAATAAGCCAATGATCCGTGATCATTTCTGATATATCCGTTCATAGGTATTTGTAAGCTCTTAGCTCATTCGTAACAATGAAACAGGCTTTTGGGGGTGTGCAACTAGTAGCACCTCTCTTCAGTGCACTATACATCTTGAATTCTTGCTGCACATCCATCACATAAGGGGTTTTCAGCACCAAAGTCCATTTGTAAGTGAGTGTCACTGCATCATCTTCATGTACATACAAAGTTACACTCCCCAGGATATCCCTACACCTGTCAGTGGTAACCGGGTCCTGGTTGAACTAGGTCGTCCGTTCGGCTCTCATGCTACAGGCTGCATTGTGCAAAAGTAGGAATCCATTGCATGTAGCGTCGAAAAGTCGAAGCCACCAGATCTTAGTGGCGCATCATCGAGAAAGTGAATACCGATGGTCCCATTCCCTGCCAACCCTCAGCAGGGACGCCGGACGATATTATTCGAGCTTCAGTGACTCCTTTCTTTGGCTTCAAGAAGATGTCCACAGTCCTCTTAGAAGAGAATGAATGCTCGCGATGTATCCTACCCTTCCATACGCTCCCCAGCGGATATCGAGAGGGGGTTTGCATGGACAATGGTTCATGCACAGATGAGGCAGGGAAGTCGTGTAGGCCCATGCAAGCAGCGAACGACATCGGCCAGCATGGACTACACCTGAACAATGAAGCCACGTCAGCGGAATAGCGAGGAAGAGACTAAGAGGCCCATAATGATGCTCTCCTTTGATAAAACCCGGGAATCTTGACCATGTGCTGGACTTTTGAACTTCGCTTCATCTTCCAATTCGTACGGTAGGCTGAACCGGATTCCAGCCACAGCGAATGGTGTGCACGCCTTATATGGATCGTTTCTGACGTGGTTTCTTTCTTCAAGCTACCGGACATCCGAGTTCTTCTCTTTAGAAGTCGTCCGGTGGATGAGGCCAACAAGTCTTCGGAGTTGGAGGGGGCGGGCCGTCCGGACTCTGGAGTATATAAGTGCCCCCATTCCCTATTGATGGCTCGCCCCCAATTGCACCCACTGTCCACATATGGAACTCTCATTTTCTGCAATGTTGACTCTACTCAAGTTCAGCTACAATTCTGCTTCACTTTCAACACTTCCTCCTCGGTAACGGTTGCATGAGTACATCCGCTGCACCACTACTACAAGACATATACGACCACAAGTGACAAATATGTTACAACTGAGTACAACTTCAGCACAAGTACAGTTGGTAACTCGACTACAAGTCTAGAACTTGAAGTTGAGGCTGTTGATCACAGCAGCTGGCAGAAGTTCGAGGCCAATTTGACTCTGTTTTGACTACAATCATGAGACAAGCACAGCTGCGGCACAGCTGCGGCACATCTACTCAAGTACCGCCGCAACACAACTACAAGTTCAAGACCGGTTCAACTGCGACTACAATCTACAAAAAGGGGGTTTCTGCAACAACTACATGTCACGAAATGGCTGTCAACGGGCGTTCGAACAGGCACTCAAATAATATCCATCTCTGCCGAGCTATGAAGGAGGAAAAGAAGGAGGAGATGAGTGTGTGTGGCAGGAGGGTGGTTTATATACATACATGTGTGGATGATCCGTAATAGTGTGGATCCGTAACACTACAATCTTCGAGCATCACCACCAACACCAGCCAGTGGGCCAGACTCTCAATATCATCATGAGCAACTTCAAGATGACTCCTAACTACATCCATCTCCTTGGACCCTCTCCCTCTCCCGGGTCCCCCAACCCATTCATCCAAAGTTCGTCCCCCTACCACCGCGGCACCGCCCCTTCTTCCTTGGACCTTGGACCTTGGCCTTCAGCGCGCACGGCTCCTTCGCCAGGAACATCGGCGGCCACAACCACAACGCCCCCATAAAGAGCTTAGCTCTTACATATCATGATTCATTACGGACCCTCACGTGGACGCCGCCAGGGCAATGATGACGCTTCGAGGCGACTTTGATGACCACCAGCAGCAACACTCGCACATCACCACGTGGCACGCCGCCCCGAAATCCGGAGCGCGTCAAGCGGACTTCTGAATGGTTCGAGAAGCAGAGTCCGGAGATGTGATCCTAAAGACGTCTGAGAAGGTTGAGTCTGGAAAGAATCGGTCTGAGAAGGATGAGTCGAAGAACGTAGAAGGGTTGAAATGGAAATATCAAGGGTGGGAGATGAGCACAGCGGTCCTTCAAGCTACTATGTACCCAACAATATGCATTCTAAAGATATGGCAGACTTGAAGGTCTACTGTAGGATGGATACCGTCCTTGACCAGTTTGGCAGTTTCCACAAGAAGAATGGCGCCGACTGTGGCAGGTCGAGCTGCAAGCATTCTATGTCTATTGTCAGCGGAGAAAGGGAAATGCAGGTTTTGGCCTGTTTTTGTACAACGTCTCTTGATGTATAAATGACAGTTCATCAACCATTTTTGAGTAAACTAGTCAACTCTGAAGAGACAAGGCAGCTAGATCTAACTCCCATGGCAGAATTTCCTAGGCAAGCGAGCACAAGCAACCGTGTACGTTGCCTACTGCCGACACGCTGAAGGGCTTTGCAATGTCTTCTTCCTCTTATTCCTCATAGGCTGGGGATATCGAAAGGCGACAACCTCCTGGCATGGTATCCAAGGATACATCATATAGCCTCGCAGGCGCCCCTACCCCCATAGAGCTCGAGTGGACGACAGCGACAGCTGCTGGAACCAAATCCATATGCCAGTGTCAACGGAGTTTGCAGAGACCAGCTCATAAACGGTTGAGCAAAATTGGTGGGCAAAATGGAATCTTCTTTTTGTACGGGAGAGCTCGATGGTATCCCAAGAACTAGAAGTGAGAAGGCGAAAACATGTATGTACGCGGTATGGCTGTCACGTGTTGCAGCTCCTGGCATTGAGCATCGCTTAATTATTGCAATATCAATGGATCATCTTTGAGAAACCTGGCTGCAACGACGCGCACAGGGTAGCGTTGATTTTGGCGACCTCCCGGCCTTTAAATCACGGGTCGTTATTTTCCCGTTTTACTATTGGTGCGAATAGGTCGCTTGGTCCTCTAAGCATGTTTTGAAACTCAGCGTCGTTCTGTTTTCTGTATGCGACGAGACTGTGCATCGCTTCAGCTGGGCGCCACCATGTGGGAGCCTTTTCGTCATGGATATACCAACAATCGTCGAATCCATGATGACAGCCACATACTGGGCATTTTCTTTTGGTGTTCTCAGTCTCATTTTTTGATGACCGCTTGTTTGATGGGGGTGCGGGCTTGCGCTTGGCTCTTTTTGCAGATGGCGCGCTTTCCATAGCGGACGGGGCATCCCTTTTGCTACGCTGAGTGGTGGTCTCAACATCAGCGAGAAATAAGGCGTCATCAGGTGTAGCAAAAGCGCCAGCTCCGTGTTCCCCTGTCATAGGAGGATGGCATAGATTCATGTGGCTCCGGAAGAGCCTAATCATCTCCTTTCTGGTCATGAGAGGGTCAAGCCTTCCTGAGTTCTGGAAGGTAGCAGCCCATATTGGTTCAAGTTTTGAAACTGCATTTATGAAGTCCCTCATGAGTACTTGAATTTGCAAAGCGTCAGCGACGCCTTGTGATGCTGCACGTGAGGAGGCTTGGTCATATTCGGCCAGCCATGTCTCCCATGTGCTGTAGTTTCGCATCGGCTTCAGGGCGTCACGATATCGGTCGCGTGCTCGCTCTCGTTCGAGGAGATCGTCCACTCCAACTGAGATCTTGAGGTTGAAGATCCATTCTTGAAGGGATCGACCTGGGAAGCAGCTCGTGCGCTGTAGGTGCGGCAATACTGTTGATTGTATCAGCTCGGTCAGGTGGCGGATGCTCTTTTGCTGTGTCTTATATTCGCTATAGTCAAGCTTGTATTCCTCGGTAAGTGCCCTGTGACGCTCCATTTCTTCTTTGTAGGCCTCCCGGTCCTGAGGCGATAGCTCTGAAGGATTAGAAGGTTCATGAATGCTTATTCCTCGATAATACCTCGATAGACTTGGAAGTATGGGACGCGTTGGTTTTTCCAGAAAAGGAACTGGGCAATCTAGTTTGATGTTGTCCCAGATATTGTGTGCTGCGGCGCGACCTTGAATTTGGAAGATCCAAGTCGTCCAATCCTGGCGGTCGCATAGAAGGACGAACGCGTCGTGTTGGGGTTGCGTGTTCATTTCGTTCGAAAGATTGTAGTCCTTTAATTACTGATTCTGTGCGAAAGGTTGGAGTCCGTTATTGATATATAGCGTCAAAAATATGGTGAGACTTCCATCTTTTATGTGTCCTTCAATAATGTGATGCTTACCTAATTGTATGCTTTCTGATACATACACAATCTTGAAGTTTTGGGCCTTGGCCCGAGGTCAGGGCCCAGCCAGGGGAAAAGGTACCCCACTATTTTGGCACTCGACAGCCTAACCTCCTGACTTCTGAGTCCTGAGTCCTGAAGGCTGTGAAGTCTTACGGAGTGAATAGCATCACATCATAGTCCATTCAACTTCCTCCCAAACCAGCCCAAATGACCGACAAACCTCCCCTCCGTCTCACGCCCCTCAACCGCGTCCTCAGCCCACCCCTCAATCTCTATCCGCCAAACACACCACCAGACCTCTACGCATCCGCCCTCAACCACTTTACCTCCATCCCCTGGTGCGCCGCGCTCCTCTCTCCCTCCTCAAAGTGCTCCTCCTCCGACAGCCCCGGACCCATCATCACCTTCATCCCGCAGTGCTTCAACCCTCTCTCCCCCCACCACGACCAATTCGTCGGCGCAACCCTCGCATCCCATCCCCGTGGCCTAAACCACATGCTCTCCTTCTTCCGCGCCTCACACCTGCATGATCCCACACAACCCATCCAGCGAGTCGATACGCTCTTCTCCCTCTGGGACGGGCTCTCTGGCTATGAGGGGTTACTTCACGGGGGCATGACGGCCACGATGATGGATGAGGCGATGGGGACGGTCAATGAGATCAACACGGCGCTGGGGAAGGAGGGACTGGTGTATCAGCGGAGTAGCGTGACTGCGGAGATAGAGATTCAGTTTTTGAGACCGGTGCGGGTTCCGGGGGTGGTTTGTGTTGTGGCGTGGTGGGAGGGTGGGGAGGGGAGGAAGACGAGGATGAGGTGTGAGGTTCGGGATGGGCAGGGGGAGGTTTTGGTTAGGGGGAGAAGTACGTGGGTTGCGATGAGGGAGAATTTGTTGTAGTGAGATGAGGGGTTTTTTGTGCCACAATTATGATGAGACCGGTATTACGCACAAGCTTTGGACAACGAAACGTTCTGGGTAGTCATGGAAGGAAGGAAGGAAGATGGCCTAGGGGTTGGTTCATCACTCCAAGTGGGATTGTCACAACGGGGAACAATTGTTTCAAGGAGAGATGGTGAGAGCCGAGATTGAATATTTCACGCTGTTGCAGCAAGAGGTATAATTGTAATACAAGGTTCCCAGACAAAAGCACCCAATTATCTATACATAAAATCCTCAACGACTCCTCTTGTCCACCATCATTGTTGTTCTGTCATGCTTCATAACACGACCATTAATTGGTAAAACGCAGCTAACCGCAAACATTGTAAGAGAGATGAAAAAAGACGAGGATGCTTGCGTTCCCTTTAGCTTGCTGCCGAGGGCTCTCCCTTCTTTCCGGGCAAAGCCCCCTTGATAGCCTGCTTCAGCTGAGACGGATCCTCGACAGCCGCCAGAGCAGCTTCACGCTTGCTCTTCCCACCAGCCTCCCAAGTTGAGTCGCGAGCGTCCAATCTACTCTCGGCAGAGCTGATGCTACTCGCGCTCCTGTTCATGACGAAGTTGATCATGCGGCCCTCGTTCTTCTTAGTATCGTGCTGAGCCTGCTTCATCTCCTTCAAGCGCTCGGTCTCCCAGTGCATGGCGACCACACCGAGGCCCGGGAAATTCTTCTCCAGAAACGCCTTCAGCTTTGGCAAGATGGACTTATCTGGCCTGTAGGTTCCTGAATCATTGTCTATGACTAGCTGGTAAAAGGACGGATCAGTGGGCGGGTCGTCCTGGGGCGGTCCCCCAGAGATTTCATCATCCGGATGGACCTTCTCCTTGGGTTTCGGGTCGTCTGACGAAACTGGCCGCTCAAGTCTGCGAATGAAGAATTCGCCAGAACAGGCAATATATGGGGCCACGTTGGAGTGCATCGTGTGTTTGCTGAGAAGATCGATGCCAAACTCCTTCCCGGTCTCTGTAAACCGGAACGTTCCATCCAAGGTGAGGACATAGGTAAAGACTCTACCGCCTTCGTCAAAGTGCGCAAGTCGCAAGAAAGAGAGCGCAGCTTGCTTGGAGCACGGCTCAAACGATCCCCACTCGGTGGACTGGTCAAAGTTGTATATGCGATTATGTTGCTTGTGCAGGGCCAAGTTGAGAATCTTTCCACGAAGGCCAGTCGACGAAAACATGGAGCCAATGATGGGTCGGAACTCTACAAATCGATGGTAGAGCTCTGGCGGGACCGGGCCTTGCAATTGCATCTCATTTGCTTGAAAGCTAGGTACATGTCAGCGGATTGTGATACGAACGAAAAGAGAATGATAGAAAAATAGCTCTCGTCTTTAGATAGAAGTACATACTCGTATTTCTGGCTCTTCTTTTTCTTGCTGTCTTCCTCCTTGCTTCCATGCTTCTCGTGATCTTGCTCCGCATCCGTGTTGACTTTAGTTCCTGTCAGTCGCCCAATCATGGGACTAAAGTGCTTCGTCCACCTCGTCGGGCCCACGGTGTACATTTGCGCGTGTGGGGGGTCTGATTTGCCCAGGATCTCCATCGTGATGCAAAGGCGAGGCGTGACATGCATGTCAGCGCTGAAACAAGTGATAATGGCTTTGAGTACGAGAGCGCGTTTGCTAATTATTCGCTTCTTAGCGTCAAATTCTTTGCCAGGCGCTGGGATTCCGTCCCAATCTTCAAAAAGCTGCGGAACCTTGACAGTAACGTTTCCCAGTCGATCGTCTTTATCAGGAGAGTCCTCGTCGTACAGGCGGCACTTGAGTGTGAAGCCCGAGGCAGGCACATTCGCGACAATCCAGTCCTCGTTCCATTCCGGCTCGGTCGTCCTACGTTGCGTTTGTGTGCGATGAACGAGGTCGGGCTCCTCTTTGTGTCTTTTAGGATTCGACGCCTTCAACGTTGCCGTCAAGAAGGGGTCCGAGGAAACAGTAGTCAAGTCTCCTGGGGGGAGGTTGGCGGCGTACTTGAAGCAGAAGCGGACAGTGTATCCAGGCGGCGCATTCGGTAGAGGCGTTTGGTCGAAACCGCCAGGGGGCTTTTTCGACTTGACAGCTTTCTTCAGGCTCAGGCTCGCCGGGCGCGGCAGCTTATGCGAATGCTGCCCATTCTGCTTAGGTTCCTGGGCATCAGCATTGGGTCTGTCATGAACATCAGGCCCTGCTGCTTGGTCCAGCGGACTCTCTGCGGTCGTTGCCATGTTCAGGGAACGCAGGAAACGTCTGGCCTCGAGAAGGCCTAAGGATAGGATTGTAGACCGTCAGGCAGCGTCGACGGTCGCAGCGGTCAGCGTGAAACAGAGAAATATGAGATGCGCAAACTTTGAACAGGTTGGGAAAGGCACAGTCTCCTCTCGAGAGGGGGGATTTCGATATAAGAGTCTATCTATGTACTCCGTAGGTAAAGATGCTACAAGGATATAGAACAAGCAAAGTAGATGCGCCAAGCAAGGAGTAGGAACGCGAAGGAGGAAATAAAGCAACCGAGGGATGAGCAGGTAGTAAGTGGGAAATGAGATATTGAGGCACATGGAACAGGTGAGAGTATTCGCGGCCGGCACAAAAGAGCCGACCCAAGCCACAGCACAGCGTTGGCGCCTGTGCACCGCCGATGTCGAAGTGCTAGTGAGCTTCAGTGTTAGTGTCGCAGGGCTCGACGTTCAATGTCAACATCACGTCGCACCCGAGATTGCGCCTCTTCTCTTCATGTGGCCCCCAGATTGGATGGAATCCGAGTGCGGGGCCTTATGATTGCGATTTACTGGAGCGAAAGGCACATGCAAAAGCCCGAGCAAGCCGCTGCCGTTTCGCTGTCAGCTCAGCTTTGCCAGCCGCCGCTCCCGGCTTGGGCGGTTCACAAAGTTGTATGTACATATGTACTCCGTATGTATCATAATTTGCCTGGAAAGCGTCATCAGGGCTGCGCCTGCTTCATCAACTTCATCGACTTGTCAAGCGCGAATCCCGGGTCGCCCCACTTTGACGATGATGGACGTTGCCCGAGTGAAGAACAAGGAACAAGGGGTGGTAATGTATGTATGTAGTATGTACATAGTTACATATGTAGGCGGTTCTGGACCCTTGTACGGAATACACCAAGATTGTCTGATTGTCTTGTCGAATCATCGGGATTGGACTCATCATCTCTATCTACCTACCTAGCCCATGTACCTCACGCCCGGCGCCTCTCATACCATCACACGATTGATTCTTGCCTCCTCAGTCCACATGCATCTTGTCGAAGCCAACCACCGCCCACTTCCCACTGTTGGTGTCCAAGGTCAAGTTGCTGTGTTTGATCTTGCCATCTCTCAAAGCCCCCGACTCGGCTTTACCACCGCCAATAGGCCGGTCAAGATGGTTGGCTCCGGCATATATCGTGAAATTGGCCAGAGGAATGTCCCAGCCATTGCGCGTGGCGACACTGGGAGAGCCTGCGATGCAGCATATCCGACGTTAACATAATTCCTTAGTCTGACCTGACCGTTTCCATCAACCAAGCTGAACCATGTGAAGAAATGTCACTTACCATAATACTTAGCCGTTGACTTCTCAGCGGTGACGGTAAGGTGGAAGTATCCGCGATAGTAGCCCTCCTGCCAAGCCAGTTCCTCATTGCGTCGAATCATTCCACGGGCAGCGTCTCCTGCCACAGGCTCAATGGGACCTTTCTGACCCGTTGAGCTGGTTGCCGTGCCGCCGAGTTCGACACCAATGGCGCCCTTCCCGGAGGCTTGGTCGTACGGCTTGGTTCCGAGCCAGGCGAGGTCTGAGACCCAGTTCTGGTGCGTGTCGCCCGCAAGAAAGAGGTTGTTGTCTATCTTGTTGTCATACAAGTGCTTGAGGGTTCTGTTTCGATTGGCTACGTATCCCTAGAGACGTCAACGTCATGTTAGCGGCCACACGCTGACAGCTTCGCGTGTGTTTCCACATTGTATCAACCTACATCCCAAGCATCGCCATTGGTAGTCCAATGGTCATCCTGAAAGATGCGAGAGAACATGATCTGGTTGCCAATGACTCGCCAGATAGCACCGCGTCTCTTGGAACGACTTAGGGTCCGGTAGAACCAGTTTTCTTGACGGGCTCCCATCAGTGATCGGCTAGGATCGTCAGAGATGAGGCTGATGTAGTGCTTGTTCCAGTCTGAAAGATCATGCCTTAGCTAGTTTGCTTCTTCGTTGCCAACCTGAGAAACGGATCATGCCACTTACAAAGATCAGTGATGCTGCGATCATAGTTTCGCGTGTCGAGGATAACAAGATCGAGAAGCTTGCCCATCTGGAAGGATCTCCAAACGCGCAAACCATCATCAAGATCAGTCTGTCTGTGGATGTAGACATTGTCTTGGTTAGTTTCTATTCAGAGTGTGTGCAACTTGCATGGGATCTTCCCTACCGGATGGGCATCCACTCGAAATAAGATCGCACAGCATGGACCTTTCGCGTATCAACAGAAATGCCGGCGCCAGACTTGAGGAAAGAATCTTCCGTGTTGTTCAGCCCGACAAACCCGTCCCTGTACCCGTTGTCGGAAAACTCTGTGTTCACAATTGCCCATTAGACACAGCAACTTGAAGACTCTTTTGTTCTTCGTTCAGTGTAATCAAACGTACCATGGTCGTCCCAGGTAGTGATCCACGCGAAATTTTGAGATAGAAGTTGCAGATCGGGATCGCTGCGATGCTGTAAGGCCAGTCGAATTAGTATATTCTCGCCTCTTCTTCTCTCTTTTCTTCTTCATCCTACACCCTGTTGAGGATATTGGTACATACCAACCCATGACGAGTTCGATAGTCATGCAAAGTCCACAGCATCTTGGTAGGCTTCGTAGCACGTTCCCCTTCTTTGCCGTATTCGTACATATAATCGCCGAGATGAATAACATAATCATGTTCATCCTTCCTGGCAGCGTTCCCGTACACATTGAAGTAGCCAGCCGCTGACCACACAGTCCCTCGAATCAGCCACTAGTCATATATTGTGTGGTGGCAGAGAAAGGTGGGAGTTGCGCATACCGTAGTTGCTGCAAGAAAAGACTGCGAAACGCAACTTGGAAACAGCGTCATCCTTTCTCGGCGCAGTCATGGTTCTACCCATGGGGCTTTTCACACTATCGGAGCCACAGACGTTGAATTGGTAGGAGTATTTGGTCAGGGGCCGCAGTCCCTTGGCCTCAACCTATTCGTCATGATGAGTCCCATGTCACTCTCCTATAGCATTGTCCTCGTCTTCCTTTTGCCCATTTGCAAGGCATTACGGATTCGAGCTGAGGAAAGAGTGTAGCCCACCTTGACCGTGTAATCAACATCCGACGTTGTGTAAGCCCGTCCGTATGTGACTGGCCTTCGAGCCTCATTGTCATCATCATCACACTTGAAGACTTTCCACTCCACGCAAATGGGATTCGGATCTGCCTTGGCAAACCTGTCCGTCTCGTGGCTCCAGAGAGGCACGGTTCCCTCGACGGGGACCTCGCTACTGTCGGACTCGTTGGTCGGCGCAACACGGGTCCAGAGGATGACGCTCTCGGGCCAAGGATCGCCGGATGCCACGCCATGGGTGAAGTATAGCTGTGAGGCCTCATACGCGATACTTCCGCGCTTCCAAGACCGGCGCTCCACCAGGGGAATATCGATGCCAAGCCGGGGATGGCGTCTGGACGGACTGTCGTAGTTGAGGTTCCCATCGAAGCTCGCTGTGGCCGGGCCAGGCAGCAGCAAACTGGCGGCGCAGAGCAAAACATGGCTTCTCATTCTGGTTTTTTTTTTTGGACAGACCAAACAAACTGGAAGTAATCACGGCTGTATGAGGTTCATTCTGAAATTACAGAAGCGGTCGATGTGTCTCCTATATGTCTCGGTGTTGCCTTCGCCGCTCAAATGGAACTGTTGCATTGCCGGCATAGATATCCCGAAGCCATGCATGGCATAGGCATTACATAGGTACTGTAGTAGCCTCGTCTCAACGACAACAGAGACCGTGGGACCATCGCCCAACGAAATCTCATCGCTACGGACACGTTCCTTGTCATTAGTTTTCCACCCGTTTTTTTTTTCGCTCGGGACCACATCTCACAGAGACTGTGCCACAAAACCCCGCGATCCTCTCACGATCCGAGAGACATTTCTCGGTGTGTAGAGGCGGCGTTTCCAACGGTAGGACAGTATCTCATGCCGCAAAATGGGGCAACCGGTTCAACGTGTATGTCTCCTGATTCTCCATTGGCTCGGCAATTTGTCCGAGTGTCAAAAAGAAGACAAGTAAAAAGGAAACAAGAAAAAAAGAAAAAAAGAAAAAAAGAAAAAAAGAAAAACTCCGACCGTTAAAACCCGCGCTCGCTTCGATTCCCCCCCGCCATTGTCTTGGATCTTCGCGTTTGTGTCTGTTCTCTCAGGATACCGAGTGCGGGGAAACGTACCTGTGTCTGTCCCATGATGCGATAACGCCCCATGGGATTTATGTCCCGGACTTTCGACTAGTTATGTATTTTTGTTGGTGTCGCAATCACGGAAGTGGAATACTGTTGGTGTTGCAAGTAGCGACTAGAATTTTTGGGAAACCTGTACGAGTATGTAGCAGTGCTCTCACCGAGTGTTTCCACAGGCGGGTTTGAAGTACTAGGGAGGTATTCTGTGCCTCTGCTTCTCTGCTTCCCTAGGTATTTCTGATTGATAACCTTTGTTTGCATTTTGAGAGTATCCAACCTGTTTGATCGGCAAGACCGCGGGCAGCGAAGAACGTAAAGAGCAATATACTGCGGCATGTATCTCCGAGTATTGGTCACCTTGTTGAGCAATACTACTTAAGCTATCTGCACCGCGTGTCGAGACTCGAAAGGCTGGTTCGCTGCAAGAACAAGGCGAAGAAAGATAAGCTGATAAGTAGTGTTGAGAGTGAGCTTAAGGCGAGAACATGAGCTCGAACGCGGGCGGGTCAACTCATGCAGTCATTTCTGTGATGCGCATTGCGATGCGATCGAGACTATATGTATTCGGGCCGGTTCCATGCGTAGGTACTCGAGATCTTGCATGCTACATATTCCAAACTCATTCTACTTTCTGCCAGCCCGATTTTGGCCTTGTTGCTTCAATTCTCTGAAAGGCTCATAACGGTTCCGGCAAATCGCCGTTTGCCCAGAATGCCCAGAATGCCCATTGCCCATTGCCCATTGCCCATTGCCCATTGCCCATTGCCCATTGCCCATTGCCCATTGCCCATTGCCCATTGCCAACTGACCAGACCAACTGCCATGCAATTTGTGGGTCTTGCAACGCCGTTTTCAATGCTGTCTCCAAAAGCACTTCTCTTTCGCGAAACAGTCACTCTGCGGCATAGGTGATGTGAAAAACTCGCCAGGCTCGACTGCCACGCGGCTCCCCAATCTGGTTCCTTCCGATGCAATGCGCCGGTTGAGAGACGAACCCAACGATGGCCATGACGTCGAAGAAGACATCCCTCTGCACCACAAAAAGCCATTCGGATCTGGGCTGAAGCGGCAACGAGTCGAATTTGTTCGAGCCACAGAATCTGACAATGGCGTGACATTCGTCGGCAAACCCGAGACAAAATTGTCAGCTGGAGATCTCTATGCAAGCATAGTTCTCGGCGATCACAAGCCCAAGCCTGATTCCGCACCGGCGACAAGACTCGGCACTCAGCAAACGCACTCGGCGAGTTCGAGCCTCGTCGCCGAAAATGCGTCCACCTGCTCCGTCTGCTGTTTACCCATCATGACATCGGTCAAGGAACACGAAGCCTCGGTGGCTCATCAAGTCAAGATGCCTCATGCACACCCGCCCTCCGCGCTGGACAGATCCCGAATGGGTCTTCGAGCGCTGGAGTCTCTGGGCTGGGATCCTGATGCGCGGCGAGGACTAGGTCGCGAGGGAGAAGGAGTGCGATATCCCATCAAAGCGAAAGCCAAAGATGACACCTTGGGTGTTGGAGCAAGGGTAGCCGACAAGGCAAAGCAGGAGCCGCCGTCTCCTCCCCGGAAGCTGACGAGCAGGGAGTTGAAGGCTGCCGTTGCTCGTGATAAGCAACGAGCAGAACGACTACAGGCGGAGATATATGGAAGAATTGATATCGAAAGCTACTTGGGGCGGACGATGGACGAGTAAGGAAAAGGGACGGGGCAGGCAGCTTCGATGCAGTCACAAAGAACATCACGTATGCCACAGTTCATAACTATGCCCTTGAACTCATAGCATAATAAAAGCCAAACACAGTGCCGGTCGCACATGACGTGAGTCAATAACACATGAGGTGCACTGTGCCCTTCCAAGCTGAGGCGGCGTTATTACAGGGGATCCGGCCTAATGCTACCCCACAAGCCCCCATTGACCCGTCCAGCGCCTCCTGCGCCTCCCGTCTAACTATGTGAGGTAGTTATGTAGGTATGTACTCCGTATGCCTCCGTAACTAGACTATGTGATGCGTTGAAACTCCAGTGCACCACGTAGGTCCGGCTCATCTTGGAGAGCTGCATCAAACACCGTACAAAGGCGACTCGACTAGTCCTATTACTCCACACGCTCGCGACATTCCCGTGATTTCCGCGTCTGCAGACTGGCTCTGTACCGCTCCTCCATTCTCTCCTTTCAAGACTTGGAGTTCCGCCCGACTTGATCTCCGTCGTCAGCTTCCGAGCCAAACCCACCCCGCCGCACCTCTGAGATCATCATTCGGACAGAGAGCACGAGGAGCCTGGAGCTCTCGTACTGCCTGCCATGGGTCTCTCTGTACTACAGGAACAGCATGATAGTATGGAATATGCCATGACATTCCCATGACATCACGAGCACGAGCATTGGACTAACAAATATCCTGCAGTCATTCTCAACGAGATCCGGGACATAACCCAGGGTGACGTATGGCTTGGCCTCCATGACAGATGCTACGAATAGTGTGCCTCAGAGCATAACCTGACATTAGGCCGTCTCTAGTGGAAATGCCTCATTGTGGACCAAAACTCGCGCAAGATTGTCGACAATGTTGTTACCGAAGATGAAGTGCTCAACATCAACATAGCTAGTCAGTCCAGCACCATGCTGTCCACCCCCGTTCTCCAAAGCTGCATCTCAAAGCTGACCCAAGCTTCACGACAGCTATCGAGCGGATTGAGGAGCGACGGGAACCAAATCCCAGTATGGATGCCATCTACATAATCTCGCCCGAACCACACATTGTCGATTGTCTTCTTGCCGATTTCGAGACACGACGGTACCGCAGGGGGTATCTAGTGTGGACAGGCCTGTTGGATCCCACCTTGCGCCGGAAGCTCGACGACTTCCCCGGCATCAGACAGCTGAGAGCAGCATCGCAAACGCTCTTTATCGACTTTTATCCGCGAGAGTCTCACCTCATCACCTTCAGGGACCCATGGAGCTTCCCCATACTATACCACCCCGCGTGCAACCACTTGATTCCGAAACATATGCAGAGTCTGGCGCAAAGAGTATGTCCGGGCCATGTTCTGACAGCAAACTTGGGAAAAAGTCTAGGCTTCGTTGACACATGGATTATCTAGATTGCCGGCGTTTGCATCACTCTGGGAGAGTACCCCAAAGTTCGATTTTACCGACCCAAGAACGCCGTCCACGAGGCCTCGGTTCTCTGCTCCCATCTGGCGAGATTTGTGCAGGAGGAACTCGATGGCTATGCGCATTGGAACCCCAATTTCCCCCCGCCGTCGAACCGACCGCAATCAACGCTCATTGTGACGGATCGATCCATGGACCTCATGGCGCCCTTGTTGCACGAATTCACCTATCAAGCTATGGCGCACGACCTTTTGCCCATCAAAGACGCCGACAAAGTCACGTACCGAACAAAGATTAACGCGGGCATGGCCGACGAGACAGAGAAAGACATGGAGCTTAGCGACAAGGACAAGATTTGGGTCGACAATCGACACCGACATATGAAGGACACCATCGACAAACTCATGGGCGATTTCCAAAAGTTCCTGGATGAGAATCCGCATTTTACAAACGACGGTGCAGATGCCACGAGTCTTAATGCCATCCGCGAAATGCTGGCTGGCTTGCCACAGTTCCAGGAGATGAAGGAGGCATATTCGTTGCATCTGACCATGGCGCAAGAGTGCATGAATATTTTCCAGCACAACAAGCTACCGGACCTGGCGTCTATCGAACAGACAATTTCGACAGGGTTGGACGAAGACTCGAGGAAGCCCAAGAATGTTCTCGAAACTATTGTCAGCCTCCTGGACGACGAAGCTATCTTGCCATCGGATCGACTGCGCCTCATCATCATGTACATTTTGTACAGGGGCGGTGTCATCATGGAAGATGTGCAGAAGCTCCTGTTCCACGCGTCTCTGCCCTCGCAAGACGGCGAAATCATTACTAATCTCGAGCTCTTGGGCGGCAAGACAAGCCATGTGCTCAAAGAGCAGCGTCAAGTACCCCCGCCCCTGTTCCCCAGGGATCCCAAAAGCCCGCCCCCGAGCGAAGAATACGCCCTCTCCCGCTATGAACCCGCCGTCCAGTCCATGCTCGACGCGCTGACCAAGGGTACGCTGGATCAGAACGTGTTTCCCTATGTCAAACCGCCCATGGACCCCAATGAAGACTTCCTGGCCGCACAAGGGGGCTCTCTCCGCGCTGGACGACCAAACTGGGCTGCCGCTGGTCGGCGCCCTCCGGAAAACCGCCAGAGAATCATGGTCTTCATGGCCGGCGGCGCCACATACAGCGAAAACCGCGCCTGCTACCAAGTCAGTCGCGAAAAGGGCCGTGACGTAGTCCTCATCACCTCCCACATGCTCACGCCTCAGCTCTATGTCCGCCAAGTCGCCGACCTAAGCCGCGACAAGCGCCAGCTCGACATCCCCATGGAACGACCCAAGCCGCGCGCCCCAGCACACTTATTCGAACGACCTGCACCACCCCAACCAGCACCACCGGCAAACCACCACGCCTCATCATCCTCCTCCTCCTCAATCACACACCCTGTTGGCGGCGTACCCAACCGTCCAGGCACCGGCCCCCCGGGCGCTATATCATTGGCACCGCTACCGCCCGTCCGTCCCATTGCATCCATGACCAACCTGGGTCTGACCTCGAGTGGCGCCCCCGCCGCTGCCGCGGCCCTACCAGCCCCTCTCCCCGGATCATCGCATCCCCCAGAAGGGAAGCTGCATAAGGAGAAGAAGAGGCGAAACTTTCTGGGTATGAAGAAATAGGGTTCTTCGCGGGGGAGGCATATTCGTCATTGTACATAATAGTCGTGAGCGGGGCAACGGTGCCCAAGGTGCCCAATGCTTAGGTTTTTTTCTTTTTCTTTTTTCCCATTCTATTCCCTCTTTCTCTCGTCCCCTCTCCTTTTTTCTTTGCTCTTAGTTGTTTCTTTCTTTCTTTCCTTCTTTCTTTCTTTCTTCTTCCTTCTTCTCCCCCTCCTCCTCCTCCCATTGATCTGTTTTTCTTTATTGAACGAGATGAACAGATCACAAACAAGCAAGAAGGTCAAGATCCTGAATCCTA
Organism: Claviceps monticola; assembly: GCA_018360055.1. Classification (NCBI taxonomy): domain Eukaryota; kingdom Fungi; phylum Ascomycota; class Sordariomycetes; order Hypocreales; family Clavicipitaceae; genus Claviceps; species Claviceps monticola. The sequence continues at coordinate 21,946 of SRPP01000073.1, forward strand.
AATGAGAAGTACACATTAGGTGTACGGGGAGGTGGGTATTCCACTGTTTTGGGATTGCTCAGATAGGAGGCCCTGTATATATACATAGAACGAAGGAAGTCCTCAGGGTTTGTAGCCACCGTACAAAACAGGATAATTCATCATATTTCCTTTTGCCTACGAATGTCAAATTGTCTCATGGTGCAAAAGGGGGGCTTTCTACGTCCAAGTGCATATGGGTCAAGGGCCGTTTCTGGAGAGTCTGCACTGGGTTATTACATGCCTGAGTACTTACCGTGGTACATATGTAGTATTGAAGTAAGATGAATACATAAACACAAGTCTTTGATAGAGGGGCAAAGAAGGGCTTCCTTCCTTGGAGTCGAGATCCTTGACGAGACTGAAGTTAGAAGTTTGGCTAGTGTAGGTGAAATGCTCCCTTGGGAAGGGGCATGTCAAGAACAATGAGCACTGGATAGATAGCCTTTTATTAAGATGCCTTGACAAACATGGCACGTATTGGTAAGCAATAGGGAGTGAGTCACATTGGTCACAGTACTTGACTACTTCGTATGTACCTCTTGGTCTGATAAGCTTACATGTGACTTTGACTCATCATCAAGTAGTCACGTCGCCCACGCTTCGCCATAGCACGACAAGAGCCAGCCAAATTCTTCATCTTCCTTTTTTCCTTGCGACGATTGTTCCCCAACGGGCCAACGCGTACCTCAAGACAGCACTTTCCGCGTGTCTGCCCTCCCTCTTCGTTTCGTCACCCGTCCAATGTCCAAAAGTCCAGAGCAAAGTGATACCAAGTAATGTATTATTGATCTGGCAGCCAGCGGCAGCGCTCTTTTACATGATCTTTCTCGCAAAACGTGTACCTAGACACCAATTTTCTTTTCGCGAGAAGAAGCAGTGACTGGTTCACGAATTTGAAGGATCAAGATTCCCTCCCGGATGATGCGGAACACTTGATACAGACGTACTAATATAGTGGGCCGTTCTATGACGCGAGAAAGAGAATTTAGAAGAAATAGACACAAGTGGCCAGAACGCTAAAACATGGCTGAAAGGTCTTGCCATCGCGTCCGATGGATATTGCTCGCAGACGTGATGCACTGCACGGGTGGTCACTCGTCTCAGCCGGCCATGAGCCCATGCTGTCCAGTGTCCAGGTGGCAACAACTCTCAGCATTCCCCAGCTTCATAGCGTCCTATGTTGGCCTCTGCTCATCGCCATGCCTTCTTTACAGCCGTCCATAATTGACACCTCGGCCATTATTGCCGGCAGATGGTGGTGGGCCTCGCGCTTCAAATGGGTGGCCGACGAAACCGTTGGGCCCCGGAGGAGGTCCATTGAACCCACCTAGTCCAGGGGGCAGAAAGCCATGAGGAGGCCCGTTAAAGAAGCCTGGTGGTGGTAGCGGCGGCGGAGGCATGTCCCGTGGCGGCATTCCAACCATGGCGTCTGGTGGCAGCATTGCTCCAGGAGGAAAGTTGGGCGGGAACATTGGTGGCATATGCATGTTTCGGCCGACTCCGCCTGGCCCTCCAGCTAATCCTCCAATTAGTCCTGGTGGTGGCAGCATTGGACCTCTTTGCTGAGGAGGGGGTGGCATTTGCGCTGCACCCGCCATCCAGGCGGGGGGCATCTGGTCCAAGCCGGGAGGCGGAGGTCGCTGCAAGATCTGCGTGGGCGGATTCTGACGGGACTCTCGATCGATATTGCGGAATGGCTCGTCTATAGGGAATCCGGGCGGAGGCTGTGGCCGCATGTTGTTGCGATTCTCCCGGCCACCAAATTCTGGCTGCTCTCGATCGTTGTAAGACGGTATATGAGGGTGCTTCTGCACTTGTGGCCCGAGCTGAGGCTGAGAAGGAACTCGAACGTGGTCACGGCGCTGACTTTCCGGCGCCATTCTCATCAAATTCATCAGAAATTCGGTATTGCTGTTGTTGCGAGCCGAGTGAGGTTCCGGCCGTGATGTCGAGCCCTGGCTCGATGCACGCTGATGGTGTCCGACGAGGTCTTGAAGCAGCTGATCTGGTCGAGCAGGCTGTTGCTGGGGTCGGGGCGCGAGAATTTCTGGTTGGAGATGCTGCGATGGCCGGTGGGCGGGACCTACTTCTCCAGATACGCCAGTGTACTGCTGCTGCGGATCAGGGGTAACCACCGTATTCTTCTTCTTCATCATCATCGTCAGATCTGTCGGGGCGTTGCTAGCGGGGGGATCCGCGGATGAAGACGGGCCTGGAGGAGGAGTATTCATAGAAGCCCTCTGCAATTTGGCCAGCAATTGCTTGAAAGCTTGCCGTTCCTCTTCAGGAGGAGCCCCGAGTGTACCACTGGCTCCGCCACCTCCTCCAGCTAATCCAAAGAGGGCTCCTAGCCCAGGCCCAAGGGGGCCGGTAGCCGAACCAGCGGCTGCGGTCGACTCGTTCGCCGGCGGCCCAGTGAGCGGAGTGGACAGATCGGCTCGTGGCTTGGGGTCTCCCTGAGGCTGGGAGAAGAAGGACGTGAACCGCGAGGATTTTCCACTGGCCTTGGTCATTGCAACGGGATCCTTCGATTCACCAGGTGAAGTGACATCCGTCGCCGCGCTGCCTCCTCCAAAGGCAAGAAAAAACTTGTCTGGACCAGTTTCAACGGAGGAAGTAAGTAAAGATGGCCTAGCCGCCTCTACAATGGGTTCCGTCGCCGCTTTAGAATTTGACGTTGATGATGCGCCCTTAGCCTTCTTCATTTGCTCCATCCACTTTTGGAAATCCTGTTGTGTATGTGCTTCACGTGCCTCTGCCGGCTCATCAAGCCATTTGGGCTCGCGCTCCTGTCGCTGATCACGCTCTCTACCCCAGCGACGATCATTTGCCTTGCCTGCGTTGCGATCTTCCGCGGGTTCGGCGACGTCACGCTCCCTATCCCTCCAGCTCTTGGTTCGATCACGATTCTTTTTCTCGGGCGCAGGTGGAGGGGCCTCGCCAGCGCCTGACGCTCGCCAGTTGTCACCTCTGTTTCGACCGGGGGCGTTCCGAGGTCGAGCCTCGGCATCAGACAGATCGAGGTCGCGGGTAAGAATATCTATTGCTCGACCTTGTCGATCCCGCGCCACTTCACGTTCCTCTTTGTTGCCATCAATCCAAGTAGCGGGTCTCTTGCTATCGAGATCGCGCATGAGATTTTCTATCGCCCGACCCGGTCGTTCCCGCACGGCCTCACGTTCCGCTTTGTTACCATCTTTACTGCCATTCTTCTCATCGCGGAAGTTACCACCCATTTTTCCATGGAACCGTTCAGCGCCTTCAGCACCAAAGCTTTTCCGCGGCTTGACCGTATTCCAGCCCTCACCGTCTTGCTCGCCATCACCGCGGCGCCGCAAGGGATTGGAGCGTCCGTCACGGAATCGATCGCCTTCGGCGTCACCGCGACTTCGTATGCCTACACGACCTTGAGCATCGGCATCTCGCGAGGTCTTCTCATTTTCGAGAACTTTGTTGCCCCGAGCAGACGAAAAGGCCATACGAGGTGGGCCAAAGACCATATCATCTGAGTCTTCAAGAGGGGGTTTACCCCTTCAATGTCAGTGAACCGACAAAATAGACGACATGGCACACATTTGGGAGAGCATGGAAGCACGAACTTGCACTCGGGCGCGGAGCATGGCGATCAAGAGACCGCCGATTTGTCTGATCAAGCAGCGATGAGTCACCGGCTCTGGGCCGGTCATTGCCGGTTTTGGTGCCTTGGTTTCGATTTTGCTCGGCAGGGGCACTGCACAGACACGTCTTTCGTATCAGCGAACATCTCCATCATGTCGAAATTTTGATGGGTTTGAGCAAAGAACCACGTACCCCATCCACTCCTCCACTGGAGGGAGGTTATTAGGTCTGACACATAGCGGCGACTCCCGCAGATGCAGCAGAAAATCTGCTGAATATCGAATGGCCATATCAGGACGGCTAGGGCTCGATGCCCATCCGACGAACGGCCGCCGTTAATGCCGCCAGGAGGGGGAGCAGAGAGTATGTGGAGGGGGGTTTGATAGATGCTGCTTTATAGAGTTCTGATGGTAACACTGTGATGCTGCGATTGAGCAGACGGATCAACAGGCTGGCCGAAAGGTAACAAAGAGAGCCTGCGTAGCGGACAACAGGAAAGGGACAGGATCGTAGGACTGGAAAGAGCGAGGAGGATTGGAGAGAGTTGCGATTTCGAAGCTGTCGAGACCACCCACGTGGGAGGAGGAAGGAGGAAGAACAGCCCAGTTGAAGGCTTGAGTGGGGAGATGGCGGTAGAAAGAGGTTATATTTTGTTGTAGACACGAGAAGCGGAGTCTGTCGAGATGTTGAGTGCCAGAGAAGGATGTGGTGTGAAGCAGTGCGTGATTCAGAGGAGTTGGCGGGCGGAAGAATTGCGAAGCAGCGTTACAGAGATACGTTGTGGATCATCAAATGGGGCACCGAGGAAAAACGGGACAACAGCAGCAGTACGGAGTGCAACGGGCGGTGATGCAATACTTGAGTTGTAGGGCACTATGTATGTAGATACTGAAGGTATGTACCTAATACTCTTTCGCCCCAGTAAATGAATACGAAGGTGCTGAAAATCATTGTAATTTGCAATGTCAACTGTAAGGCTTTGTCATTGCCAGTCTGTCTTAACGAAATTGCAGTTTTCTCCAGCTCGTTGACACCGATTCGGTTGCAAGTTACAACCGTCCCGACTCCCATTACATAACAAGTCCTCTGGCCAGTGGCCACAACCCGCATGTCGACAATCGGTCAGATTCCGCACCATGTATGTATACAGTGCACTTTGTACCTATCTACATACCGAGGTATTAACTAGATGTCACAGGATACAGCCTCGAGGTGGTCAATACCTATGGTATCGTGAACCAACGGATGATGTCAATGGCTTTTAGGTATTAATATGTACGTCACCATTTACCATGATGATTGCTCAGCAGTGGCGTCCACTCGGAGTGTCACTGGGTCCAATTGGCGATGAGCTTAGAAATTAGAGCGAAGCCAGCAGCTCAGAATTATGACAAACCAGTCCCGTCAGCTTTCAAGCATCCGGTCAACCCGCGGGATAGTTATCGGCATATAAGTATTGTGCCCGTTCGCCCATCATCATTGCTGGCTATGAAGAGGGACTTTCTGTATCCTTTAGGCACTCTTTGCAAAACGAGACTCATCGCGACGCCCCAGTTCAAGAGACACCTGTCACAAGTTGCTACCGTCAAGATTCACGCTACACATCGCCGCCTTGCACCTAGGTTGGAATCCGCAATTCACATCCGTAGTACTCCTTCCAACTCGTCTCGATTCCTTGACTGCTGTTCGAAGAGGTGGCATACAATGGTAGGTGTTGTAGCGATACGAATCACAGAGTCGTTGCCGTTGCATTTGCCGCTTCTTCTTCTTCTTTGGAGCTCATACAGCTAAAACGCGGGAAATTAATATAGGCTTCTTCCGGCAAGGTAACCGATTGGGTCCATCTACATGACTCGTCTGGCGAATTCAAGCGCCAAGTGAGTTCATTTAGGGACTGGATTTCCAGGGATGAGGGCGCCAAGTATCCTGCTGAAGCTGGACGGTATCATTTATACGTCAGCTATGCTTGCCCATGGGTATGTACCTATCCCGAATGTCCAATATGTTTTCTGTTCTGTTTGAACTGGGAATAAGCAAGAATCCACCCCCACCTGGAATGAGGGAGGGTATTCCTGCAGTATTTCCACAAGTCGTGGCTTGTAAAGATATAGACCCAGAGAGACGGTGGGGGGAGTACATAATCGAAAGTGAAGAGAAGACATACTGATACATAGCAGGCCCATCGTACCCTCATCGCCAGGAAACTCAAGGGTCTGGAGAACATCATTTCCTTCTCCGTTGTGCACTGGCATCTCGGTGAAGGCGGATGGCGTTTCGTCACCAAGGACGAGAATGAGCCCGGCGAACAAGTGATTCCAGATCCACTGGACGGGCATGAGGGCTATACGCACCTAAAAGATGTGTACTTTGAGAGTGAGAAGAATTACGAGGGGCGCTTCACCGTTCCGGTGCTGTATGACAAGAAGACGAAGAGGATTGTCAGCAACGAAAGCTCGGAGATTCTGCGTATGCTCGGCAATGAGGTATGTGTCGTTTCATTATTCGGTCACTCTCCAATCTGTGATTTCTCTTATGTTCCGACTTGTATGCGTTGAAATATTTTGACTTACATGATCCTTGGCCAGTTCGACCACCTCCTCACTGACAAGCAACGCGCCATCCAACTTTACCCCGAGTCTCTCCGCAGTCAGATCGACGAGGCGAATGCCTGGACCTACGACCTCATTAACAACGGCGTCTACAAATCCGGCTTCGCCACCACAGCCGATGCATACGAGCACAACGTCATCGCGCTCTTTGAAGCTCTCGACCGCGCAGAAAAGCACCTCTCAGCGCAGACCGACGGCCCTTATTACTTTGGCCAACAGCTCACCGAGATAGATATCAGACTCTTCGTGACCCTGATCCGGTTTGACCCCGTCTACGTCCAGCACTTCAAGTGTAACATTCGAGACATTCGATCGGGGTATCCGGCGCTGCATCGATGGATGCGTAATCTGTACTGGACGCATGATGCGTTTCGGAACACGACGCAATTTGAGCACATTAAGTGGCACTACACGAGGTGCCATACGCAGATTAACCCACAGTCCATTACGCCTGTCGGACCTCTGCCGCACATTCTGAAGCTGGAAGAAGAAGTTGCTGCTGTGGCTGCCGGGCGCATGTAAATCATTGGGAAGTGAGACGGCTGTGGACACGAGAGCCTATTCTTTGACATGGTGGCGGGTGACGAGACGGCTCCCTACTTTATTGGAAAACAAAGTCTAGATAAAATTGTAGCAATGATGGACTTGTATGAGTGGAGGGTCCTTGAGGAAGGCCTTTAAGATGTAATGATTTGGTCGGTTGGGCTATCAATACGTGTAAGGTTACATTCTCGGCCAGCTTTGGGCATTTTGCAGGTTAATGTCAGGTCATGAGACAGATTGAAAGAAATCTCCGAGACTTAGCGTCTCTGCCAGAAATTCCCGAGGGTCTCGAGGACAATCAATGAAATCTTTGTTTTGTATCCCTTTTGATAGATCCTGCGGAGCAAACTTTACGCCATGATGCCAACCGTCTACTATCATGGCTACTACAATGCTGGCATTGGGCAAGAAGAGGACGCGTGGGTGTTATAGAATGTTCCCAATCATGCGAAGTGCAATAAAAGAACCGTTATCTAAATCTGATTTGAGGCCTGGCTTCTTGCGTTGACGTTCCCGAGAGGTCCCATGTTACATTACATATGCTGAGATTATGCAGGTAGCATGCCATCATGACTTCACTTCTCGCTTTCAGCACACAAAAGCACAACGAGAATATAACTACCAGTCGTTTATTCACACAGTCGTCGTAAAAAAAAGTTCTAACTACTACTTTTCAATTTTAGCGCGCTCATCGCATCTTAACCTTAATGTATGGAACTTCAACGTCCACATCAGCCATATCCTCGGCCACCATTTCAAAAATGACTTCTCGTTGATGTTCTGGGATAGGCTGTTTCGAAACGGTTTCCACGAGCTTGCTGAGTTTCCATGTCATGCGCTCCTTCATCTTGGCGGGCGCGTGGAAGTTTGCGAACAATAGACTCACTCCAGAACTTAGCATCAATATGTTTAAGCCCTTGCTCGAAAAGTGGTCCAGAAGCTGTTGAAGGGTCATGTCCTCCACCTCGAACCTATCCCAGATCTTGTCGAGCGTAACCTCGCCATCGGGACCCTTGTACTTGACCTTGGGGCTTGCAATGGGTTCGCTGAATCCGAAGAAAGGCAGCGCGAGGTTGATGAATCCGTTCTTGTATTGCTCGAGATCCTTCTTCCCATCAATGACCTTGTAGAGCTCCAAGACTACCAGTCCAGTGACAAGCGCAGTAGTCGTAGCGATGGCCGGAATAATTTTTCCTGCGATAAACTTTGTCTTGTGCCGATCAGCCGCTTCAATCTTGTAGTTCTCGGCACGAAGATTGCTACAGGCTGTGATGAAGTCGATGTGATGGTTGGAATCATCATCCTTTTCAAAATCAACAGGCTGCAGTTGGAAGCCAGGGAGGGTATCCGGTGCAGGAATACTCTCAATAATCTTCCCGAACTCATCGTCATCCTCATTTGTTTCCATATTGGGGTCCTTGATTTACGATGTCAGTTTCCAATAGCGTGTAATAGCGCGTCACTATAGAGAGAGTCGGAACAATTTCAGGGAATACTCACGGGTTCCTTATCATCAGCCTGAATCTTGACATTGGCGTCAGGGGTGAAGTCGAGTACCATGATATTTTCAAGCTCGCGCGCGTAAATTGACTTGTCGTTTCCTGGAGGCTTGATATTATAGTTGAATGCGTGCAGATTGGCAGCAGCAATAACAAAACCAAGGTGTGTCGGGTTGTTGATGTCAAAATCCAACGCGTCAGGAGCGCGCTTGGGGCCTGACCAAAAAGGCGTGCCACTTGATGTTGTTGAGTCTTTCGGGAAGTTGTACAATAGTTGCTGGATCTTGTTATTGAATTCAGTTTCGAATTGTGTTCTCGCCCAGGCTATGCAGTCCTCGAATGTGCTAGGTCGCTCGGTTGTGAGGTAATTGCGAATCGTCTCCAGCGTCTCTTTCTGGTTCCCGCCTTGCTTAAGGGTGGTCTCCATGAAGTTTGGCTGGGTCAGATACAAGTTCACAGTCTGAGGCGCCTTCACAAAGCATTTCTCAAACATGTAGTCCTTGGCCCAAGCAATGGTATGCTCAATTCTGTTGGGAAAGCTCCGAATTGTGCACATTGGGAATTCCTTCTCCGGTGGGTCTTGAGAAGAGGCATAAGACTCAGTAAGGTGCGGCAACACAACCTGTGTATTTCCCTTGGTGCCGAGTGTTCCGCTTTCTAGGAGCGGCTTGCGGAAAAATACGCATCGTCGGTCAACGTAGGTTCGTGCCTCGACATTGTCCAAAGCGTTTGTAACTCCATCCAAGCTCTCCCAGAAATACTCATCGAATATGTTTTCTGTGTCTGCGCTGACACGGTCCTTGAAGGTTTGGATATGGCCGGCCAGGTCGGGGTTCATTCGCTGCACGGCATTGGCAGCACAGTCGCTCTTCATTTTGCCAACATCATCGGCACGGAACAAGAACTGTCGGTTGAGATTACTCTTTTCGATGGAATCCATATCCGTAACGAAGATTTTGCCTTTCGGCCCGGTACCGAGGCCCATCATTGCCCAGTTCTTCAACATTTCGCAGCCAATCGCACCTGCGCCGACTAGGAATTGTGTGAGGTTGGCAATCCTTTCTTGATACTCAGTTCCAAAAACAGCAATCTGGCCGTCATAACGGCTGCCAGTGGCTTTGCACAGGTCGGGGCTTCTCTTGGTAGATGTTGGGAGAGACTCGAGAGAGTCAAAATACATCCACTGGCAGATCGGCTGGAACTTGCCAGACACGGCCTTAAGAATTTCTTGCGCCGTGATGCCACCGAAAAAAGCTGCCATAGGGCTTAGATCACCTCGAGCCTGATAGCTTAATTCCTTGAGCAGCTTCTCGTCAAACTCGATCTGCAGCTTCTCCTCAGCTGCGAACTTCTTGGCAGCGCCGAGAACAACAGCGGCATCGTCGTCATCCATTGGATTTGGCAAACGTCCTTTTAGAATCTGGAAAGCTTGAAGAGCCTGAAAGCCGAGGTGCAGTTGTTGAGGTCGATCGAACTTGGCAAAGTCTGACATGACAAATTCCGGTTCCTTCAGAGCAGCGGAGAAGGACTTGAAGTTTATATTTGTCGGCATCTTGACTTGCTGGTACATACCGCCGCGCTTATATTGCCCAAGGCCAGAGACATCACCGATAGAAAAGGTGTACGGTCCTTTCACTGTGATTTTGCGAGGCTCACATGTATTCAGCCTCTCCATGCCTTCGATTTCGGAGAAGGTCACATAGTCGCCGTCTGCCAAGCCATGCCTGGTTTCGTCCAGCGCGGACACAAGACCCTCTTCATCAATTCCAGCCACAATCCCGCTCAGAGGAGTTTCTCCAGTCGGGTCGATGACGGTGAATTTGTCGCCGAAATCGCAGAAAATGGAGCCAAACAGACCAAAGGTATCTGCAACTACCACATAGATACCCTTCGAGTGGCAGTAATCGCCGATGACTTTTTGTGACTGGAGAGGACTGTTGGTGAGGACCACTACCTGGTATTTGTCGAACTGCGACATGTCGCCATCGAGGCTGGATTATTTGTGTTAATTCAGACTTCATCACCAAAAGATGGAAGCATTCAAGAAGGAAATGTTACCTTGAAGCATCATGAATCTTGACTGGAGTATAAGCGTTCAGTTCGGCCACTCGTGGGGTCGTGACATCATGCCTCGGTTTGCCGACATCCTCAGGCGTAAGAAAAAAATGGGATGACAGATCCGCGATCTCGACAGGTGCTGGGTCGTAAAGCGTCAAGCTCTTTACACCAGCCAGAGCGATGTTTTTGGCGATTTCCACGCCCAAGCCCTTGAGGCCAATGATAAGCACGTTGGAAGCTCCCATGCGTTTCATGGCCTCGTGGCCAAGAACATAAAGCTGTCGACTGTAAAGGGATTCGTCGATCTCGTTCTGGCCAACGCTGGGTTCGTCAACCTGCATTTCGGTCGCAGGGTCGACCTCTGGTGGATTTAAGGTCTATCGAGCATGCTCAGTTAGCACCAAGAAGTAAACAGCGCCCAAGCTTGCATCATAACTTCGGTCGCGGCAGTAGCACGATATGTAGTGACAACGTGCTTCTAGAACGCTACCGATACAAGCAGAGTCGTCGCAAACAAGCTCCGAGAAACTTACAGCCATGACTCGCTTCGAGTCTTGCGAAGACGTCGTGTCGGAGAGCTTTCGCTTCCCCCGCACGTCTGGGCTGGCCGAGGATGGAATCTTGAACAATGGGAAGGGGGACAAGTTATAAGCGATCGTTAAATCGGCGCTTATCTGCTTCGAACCTTCGATTGTGTCGAGGGCTGAAGCTGCTTTCGTCTGTCTACGTCTGATCGATGTAGGTAAACGCCGAAGCTGAGGGAGGATTGGGAACTGAGGTCCCACTTCTTGCCGTTGATGAGGTAATAATGGGCCAGTTGGAGCTGAGAGTGAGCAACTTCGGCGATCTGGAAATCAACACGCGGCACCATTGGTGGAACACTCACAACACCAAACTAAACCCAAGACGGAGGTTCAGGTGCCTATGACTACATATATGTATGTACCTGTTCTGAGTTGAGCTATTCATGTACATAGAAAATCGAATGCGACTTTTTCATGTCATTTCACAGCTCTCACCCACGTTCCTCGTGCATTTTCAATTTTTCCCTTGTGCGCGCTGCTTCGTAACTCAGCAACGGCGCCGTAAGACTCACTGGGCAGCCTCGCAAATAAAAAGAATAACTCTACGTTCATCAAATTAATCCGCGATGAAAGGTAAGTTGCTATCCGAAGATGCTTATCCTGCATCGCTAGGTCATTGGCGTTTCAGAGATTTGTCTATATGACCGGAGGGAGGTCGCGACCCCAATATTGGCCTCGTCATCTACGCAACACTATGTAGATACCTACCTAGATATCAACGCTTATTGGATAATCTCATACCCAGAACATTAACTCTACCTTGTATGATGATGTTGGATACATAGATGGTCAATGAGCCGGAACACAGGTCAGATCGTCCGTGGATGTTGCACTTTGATAGCGCGCACCTAGCGAAGATGTCTCACCGACAAGGGAGAAAAGATGATACAAGTGTGTACAGAATCCGGATCCCGATGGCTTCTTTTTGCCATTTGCGCATCTATTATCTTTCATCATCACCGACATGGGCTTAATCATGAGTCTTCATCCATGTCCTTCTTGCGTCGCGCCGAAACTACTTCTAGCGCTTTTTGCATCCGCTCGTCAGCCATGCTGTTCCTCCATGAGCAATTTTGTGCAAACTGACAATAACCGCACTTGAACGCTTCTTCGATGTCTACCCCCACCGCTTTCCGTTCGCCTTGCCACCAGCTCATGTAGCCTTTCAAATATACGTCCAAAACCTGACTAGAGACTGGGAAGTCGTGTTTGTCAATCTCGCTGCCATCGTCTCTGTGCACATACTGAACTCGAAGCATTTGACCCATTGATCCATCCCCTTCTGGAAAAGCTTTTTCAACCTCTTCCTTGACCAAAGATATCAGTTCTCTGAGAGTATGATACTTGAGTTGTGAGGAACTCGTCACGTTTTCTGCGACTGAGGCTTCAAGGCAGCTAGATTCGCCAACTCCATTTGTGCACGAGGTTTTATCCATTCGAGAGTCGTGGAATACTTCATTATGAAGATCCCCAATTTGGGCAAGAAACCGATCGGACAATGGACTATCTGCGTCGAGTCTATAGCGACGAATTAGGGCAAGAAAATCCAATTCCCCGGCGGCGATTTGTGAAAGAAAACGATGATATAGCATGACCTGAATTTTGGCCGGTCGAAGCACAGACTTTGGTACGCGACCCAAGGACCCCCTCGTTTTCACCTCGCCCACATACACCAGGGGAGAGGGGAAAGGTGCTTTCGGAGTGAAGTTTCCGTCCACTCCAAAGAAGTCCATTAGCGACTTTTGGTTGGGGTCGTGTTTAATTTGCCCCAGAAGCTCTCTTTCGAAGTCTGGATTCGGATTCTTGTGGCTAACTACATCCACGACGCCGTTGACAAAATTGTCTTGGACGACTCCCCAGACCTCGAGCTCTCGTGTAAGGCCATTTTCTCGCAGAGTCCGCAGACCGTATATGAAGTTCCATAGTTTCAACGCAAAACCGTCCTCCTTTGTTAGCACATCGATCCTGACTGTCGTGTGGACTTCATCCTCGAGCTTTTTGTGGATTTTGGTCCCCCCTTTCATGGCTGCCGTCTTAGTGCGCCGGCCGCCAGGAAGTTCTGTCAATGTATACCAATATTGCAATTCACACCAGGCACCCGCCGTGAGATCAGACACGGCCAGTGGTCGTTTGGGAATCGAACGGAATCTTTGTAGTGGAGAGCGGTCATCCTCGCTGCCGGTAGACTCCCCAGTTAGAGTCTCAACAACTGCGCCTTCCTTCCGGGATCTCGCGAGCGTCGCTAGAGCGTGGCTCACTAATCGCTTCGAGGTCAGTCAGCAGCAACATTCTCAAGGAGAATCAAAGAGCTTGCTGATACATACAATCGGGGTACGTGACGTCTGTATCGAAGGCGACGGATTTCGGAGGTGGTGGTAAGTCGCAAACAGCTTGGGGCGCCTGAACCCGATCGCGAATGTAGGGGCGTGCAGAACTCGAGCTACCGCCGTGGTTAAAAGTGTCGGTCTGACTAAATCTGCCATCTGAGCATACTGTCTCACAGCTTGGTGCCGTAAGTACATCGGTTAAGGCAGTCGAAGAGCACGCCTGGTTCGTTCTCGTGACAAGCTGAATCAGAAGCTGCTCGTCTTCTGGTGAAAAGTCGGATCCGTAATTACTCTCGTAATCCGATGTTTCGTGCGCGTCCATTTCAATGTTTACAACATTACATTCTGGTCGCGTTTATGGAGTTGCAAACAGTAACGTCAATTGGTCGACCCCATTTTGATGCCGGAGCACTGCAGACTTGGGCGGCTAGGTCGGAAATCGGGATGCATAACGACTGCGCAGCGCAGTGCGGCCACTCATCATCAGCAACTGGTGACTCGCGAGATGCACGTGATCACGTGCAGAGCATGCGTTGATGTCATAGTCTACATATGTAGAGGTACCTACTCCGTGCTACCTACCTGGTATGTACCGTCTCCGTCCTGACTCCTACCAGTCCCTCCGAAGTCCGGACTACCGAGTCACGACTCACGAGACAGATCACAGCATCAATAAAGCTTCGACAGCGCTCGAACATCTACATGCTATCACCCTTCTCCGAACAGGCCACGTCGGTTCTGTTGGCGTCAGACTTGTGTAACATGGAGGACCCAGAAATTGCAAATCGGCAGGCTTGACCTGAACTTGACCTCCTCTTGCCATCACGCATATTTCTTCACATTGATGTACCCTCGCAGGCTTTCGCGTCCAACAATGAAAACGCATCCTCAGCGAAGCCAGCGCGCCATCCCCGACCCAAAACACAGCAGCCATAGCCACGAGGATGATTCGACGTTTGATCCAAGAAGTACCAGGGCGACTTTGCCATCGTTGCCAACGGAGCTGCATTCAGCAATATCGGGTCTCCTCATTTATCCAGATGCACTGTCTCTCAAACACACAAACCGAACCTTTTACCACCTTGTCGACACTGGCGTGGGATTGAAAATTGACTGGCTTGTTTCTCGGCGCAAAATGCATCTGAAATGCCCTGATGACAGAGGATGTGATCTGAGAAGTGACTTGCAATTTTGTCGCGGTAGCATTAAGTAAGTTGACCGGTACCTTCAGGCTTCAACAGCTCAACCCACTTGAGGAGCAAGCCACTAGTCTTGGATGTGACTGAGGCAATTCAATAGCCTCTTGATGAAGCAGCGACGCGAACACATCGAGTGTGAAACTCGGCCGGGCATTGGCTGTATGATCTATGCCACGCCAACATGCTCACACCGCCGAGACAGCAGAGCCTGGTATCGATCCCGCATTCGAATTTACTCGATCTTTACATCTTGGCGCATTCTGCTTGCTTTACTACCAATTTTTCTGGCCTTTTTATGGGCTGCAACGCCAAGGTCGTTCATGGCTTACAGGCATTGGTCCGCCAGTGCGTGGTCTCATGAGCTTTGCTAGTAGAAAAGGCTGGTTGCGACGGAGTCTGCAGTGTGTTCAACATTGTGGCAAGGTCTACGGAGTATTAATATGCTCCTTATTCTGATGTCGTGTAGCACTCGCATCCTTGAGGGGTTGGGTTATAGGTAGAGGGTTTTGGAAAGAGACGAACTGCGCGCGAGGTACGATTTCAGTCGGCGCCAGGTACGTTCCACTTTTCACTCCACTTTTCTCTTCGAACATGTACATACTCCGTACCTCGCCCATATTACAGTGCAAGCCAGAGGACCAAGATGCCGTGCGATTTTACAACTACATACGGCTGTACGCATGACCCTCGCGCCTTGTCACGTTCCAAACAGCTACGAATTGGCATTGCTCAGTAGGCAGTGAAGATCAGATAAGTAGAGGCATTAATGCAATGAGCAAACGGTGTTTTTGAAGGTAACTAGCTTAGAAGAAGAGAAATGGAATGGGGCGCTGAGACATACGAGCAGGTGAAGTGCGCGACAGGGCCTTTGGATGAACAATTCTACCATCGCCAATTGCGCCAAGATGCGTGGATTATCCTCCTCTCTGAGTATCCGGGGTGACTCTCTCAGAATCTCAGACAATAGTCAGAGCCTGTGATATGGTTTACTGCTCCAAGCGAACCCTCGAGCCACTTGTGACGCCTTCGCGCGGCCGTTCGAAGCTCGTAGGGCCTCTCCTTCTTCTGTTTCATATCGCTATTTGACAGGCTTGGCACTCGGACGGAGGGGCCTTGCCGCTATACGCGACGTCTGTCACGAGGCAAACAGGGCCGGCGGTGGCTGAATCCTAACTCGAGAGGTCGACGCCGGCACCGGGCAAAGTTATTATCGAGAACTACCCGAGATAGGAGTAAGAGGCTCTCCGGGCTCTATAGCTGGCGCAGATACCTGAGTCGGCTCCCGATCGGCGGCGGCGCTGATGATGATGTCCGACTCGACTGCCTGTCACTGGCAGGTGGCATAGGACTGTTTGCTGCTCCCTGCGCCAGCTATAGAGCCCGGAGAGCCTCTTCCTTCCGGGACACTCGTGGCCGGCCGCGAAGGCTTATGCCGTCCTCGGGGTCCCCAACGAAGAGGCATGAGTCTTGACAATCCTACAATCCGTCAATGTTATCTAGAGCGCAATCGCCGCGTGTTTCCTCTCTTGCTAGGGGCATTCCCAAGTTCCAACACCAGCAGTGATGACACTAGCTCATCTGTAGCTTCTCATCTCGTGCAATGACGCCGGCGATATGATGACGGCATGGGGGACCGTAATGCTGGCCGAAAGTATTCCGACATCGCGGCCAAGGCTTGTCGGCCGTCGCGATAGCATCGGGTGGCTAAAGCGATGTGTGATCGTTGTAACATGTGGGTGGCCGTCGTCGTCGTCGTCGAGTGTTATGACGGTGCGAAGAATTTGAGGAGCATGCACTGTCTTTTAGCGCAGGGCACAACGGAATCAAATTATGGGGGTATAAATTATGGATCATAACTACCTGGCGCCGACTGAAATCGTACCTGGCGCGCAGTTCGTCTCTTTGGAAAAGCCTCTCAATGTTCTTGACTGTAATAAAAGTTGCGCGTTCGAGCATGTTGCTCTGCCAAGATGGATGCCATGCATGCCTGTTACTGCTCTTTTCGGCGCGCTGAGGCTCGCGTCTTTGTTCTACGTGTTGGCTGCACTCCAGCAGACCTATGATTGTGAATTTGTGAACTTTTCCTCATTCTAGTTGCACATTCCCCTTCTCAATTTTACCTGGTCTTATGCACAAGGATCCCACACTTGGTTATCCTACCGGGCCCTCGTGTGTACCTATGTACTGTGTACAGGCTACGACAGCAGCCGATTTGTTACAGAGTGTGCATGGGGAATCGGGCTAGTGCTACAAGATGAACTCCTGGGTGCCTACCTAACTATAGCACAACCTACATTCATTAGGTACCTTAGGTACATACTCCGTACATCACACATTGACATGACACACCAGGATAGACACGTTTCATAAGTATATACTCTGTAGGTACATACCAAATCTTCAGCGTTCAAAAGAGGGAGATCACTTGTTCAACTAACGTATAAAGGGCACACGGCGTAACTATGTGCTTAATTAATGCATTCGGCGCATCGCACAAAAATTTTGTCATTCATTTTGGGGAAACATAAAGTGCGCTCCACAACTCCAACATCTTCTCGATGAGGCACGTGGCAACTTCCGAGGTCAGGTACCTACCTCCTTCCTTCGCGGAGGGATGCAACGCGCGAGGCAAAAAGATGGCAAGGCTTGGTCACATACCTATACTGACAAATTTCGCAGACTCAATAATTGCGAGCTACATAGCTGAGACTCTCGAGACGAAGACAAAAGGGGCAAACTGTGAAAGGGCTGCAAACTCTCCACCTGCACGCGAAGAAATTCTGTGTTTTTATCCTAAGCCTCTGCTGAGACGCATTGCCCACAGTTGAGCAGGCCGCTCGTATCAACTTGACGAGCAACATGGGCGCTGTAAGATATTCATCTCGGGGCCTGCAAGGAAGCATGCAGATGCAAAAGGAAATGGCTGAGGGCAGGCCGATTCCGATTTTCAACAGCAACGATTTGTCACGCCAGTCTCGGCCAATGATATGACGATGGAGGAATCGGGAGAAACGGGTGAAATACCCGAGCCTGCTTCGGAAGCACCGGTTAATCGCCTGAGAGCAATAATTCGCGGCGTGGAGACGCGTTGCCTGACGGCCACGGGCTGACAGTGTGAGCTACATCTACTATGCGATTGTCAATCTGCCAGTAGCTGCTTCCGGCTCAGTGCTGCAGATTCCGGTCAACGTTTTCTGGTGCATGTGCATTGTGGACGTCTGAAAATCAGCCTATGTATACGTAAGGCTCGGCGAGGGTGCGAGGGTTTGCCCACATATCACGTTCAGGATGACATTATGACACCATTGACGCGTGCAGAGCTGGGGTTGTAGGGGTTGGACTTCTGGAGCCTGGAGGGGCAAGAGAGGCGACTGATATTGGTTCTCCATGGAAAAAATGAGGTGTGGGATTGGTGAAATGGCATCGGCTTAGCCCTTGGTCTTGGTCAATGTCTGGCGCATGTCTGGCTTGTGCTGTGCGTCCAGGAGGGCAAGTTGTCGAAGCGTGTTACGAATCGAGCACAGCAAGCAGTTTTTTGAAGCTCAGCCTGGACGTGATGGACGGTTGGAGATGAAGCCATCCATGATCCTACACGCACCGGAGGAATTTCGATGTTGCCCAGTCCTAGGTCCTGACTCGGGAATGGAGCCATCCATGTCGGCGGGCACTTATCTAGATGCCGGGCCGTGCCTTGCTCGTTCCGATCCTGGCGGTTATTTCTTTACTCCGTACAAACCTGACGAGTGAAGGGCGAGATACCTAGGGTCAGTTGGAGCCACGCGCCGTCGCTTTTTTCACTAGCACTACCGGAGGAAATACTCCGTATTCCCACATCGCACTCAGTGCTCGACCACTCGCGCTTGCCAAGCTTCGTTCACCGTTCCCTATTCCTCACGCCTCCATCTCTCTTCTCTGGTCTCTCTCGGCCAACAAACGGCCTATGTAGTCGCAGAATCGCCGTCGCCGTCGCTTATCGGTACACCGTTCTGGCGCCAAAGCGGAAGGCATGACGTGTTGGGGTCTCGATATCGCGTCGCTAGGAACACGAGATAGATCGACGACGATGCAAGTTGAAGAGACGAAGGCCGATGGGCCACGGGCCAGCACCCCGCCTCATTTACTGATCGTATCCCAGTATGTTTGTCTCAAAACATCTGACTGCCTCGGTTCTTTGTTCTCATCTCCCACGCCCCCCTGGAAATTTCAGCATGTTCTGTACTCGCCTGTTGTCTCGTCGCGGACTAGAGCCGGACTCGCAGGTGCATGCAACATGGATTCTCGGCACCAAGCCCAATGCTTCCATGACGGTCATCTTCATTGCCAGCTTCCTAGCTTGATCGTGAGTTGGTCGCTAGGGTTTGTTCGCCAAGCAGCCACGCTTCCTGTCAGCAAAGAATTTTCGAACTATATATACGAGCAACACGTTGAACACGTCGTCTTTCCTTGGTTTTCGAAAGCATTCAAACCCGACTCACGGTTGATTCAGGCCCGGAGCGCAACTCTCTTTCTGAGCCGGCAACGAGATCTCGCCCTAGCCCGATAAAGCCATTTCTGGTCAAGGTGCGATATATTATAGTAGCTTGGCTCGATGGTGAACAAAGGAAGCAAAAGGAAGAAGCAAGAAGCAAAGATGGGAATCATCAAGTCAGATTTATACCGGCTATCTGCTACCCAAGCAGCCGAGCTGATAAGGCGAAACCGTTTATCCACGCAAGATTATACACAGGCCCTTCTCGACAGAGTGAGGCTTCGAGATCCTCAAGTGAGAGCTTGGGTGTATCTGGACGAGAAGGCTGTCCTGGCTCAAGCTAAACGGTTGGACTCACTGCCCGTGGACCAGAGAGGTCCACTGCACGGCTTGCCTGTTGGGGTCAAGGACGTCTTTCTGACTAGGGGTAACGTCCAGCCATCATCTCAAAGACCTTGCGCTACGTCTGTTCAGCTGGCTGATACGAAATGCGTTGTTCTGTAGATATGCCGACTCGTTACTACTCACGCTTGCACGCACATGATGGCAACGCAGCCGCCGATTCAGCCGCTGTCAGCATTCTTCGCTCAGCTGGCGCAATTATATTTGGCAAGACAGCCACCACGGAATTCGCATCCATGACGGAGGGCGGGCCATGCACCAACCCGAACAATCCGAAACATACTCCTGGCGGCTCTTCTTCAGGTTCCGCGGCCGCTGTGGCAGATTGCCAAGTGCCTCTCGCCATTGCAACTCAAACAGGAGGCAGCATTGTACGGCCAGGCTCATTGAATGGCTGTTATGGTTTCAAGGTACGCATGAATCCCGGCTCTTCCCAATCTTGGTACATAGCCTTTGCAGCAATGCATTCTGCAAGTCAGACATTGACAAAGGTTGCAGCCCACCTGGGGGACGATTTCCACCGAGGGTATGGGTAGGTTTTCCACATCAGCCGACACTCCCGGCTTTTACGCGCGTACCGTCGAAGATGTTGAGATGTTGGCCAGGGTGTTCCGGTTAGCATGTAATATGAGAAGCGCGCCTGTGCCTGTCGGCCCGTTGACCGTCGCGGGATCCAAAGTTGCTTTTATCAAAACGCACGTGTGGCCCAAGGCCGGCCCCGGAACGCACGCAGCTTGGAATCTGGCGCACCAAATACTTCAAGATCATGGTGCACAGGTCCAAGATGTTGATCTTCCAGAGGCTTTTTCTAAGCTTTCAGAATGGAGGGAGACAGTCGTGACTCAAGAAGCTCGCGCCGCATTTCTGCCGAGTAAGTTGGTTTTTCTTTTCATCAACATGGTCTAGCAAGCAATAGCAGCAAAGGCTGAACTCGTGGCTCGCATTATCAGAGTATCTCGAGGACAAGAGCAAAATCCACAACGACATAGTCAAACTTGTTGAAGCTCAGGACCTGCCCAGCCCACAGAAGGTGCTCGAAGCCCACGATGGTATAGCCAGGCTGCGAGCCGATTGGGACCAAATCGCCAAAAACTACGACATCATCGTCACACCAAGTGCTGTTGACGAAGCACCAGAGGGACTAAAAGATACAGGAATAGCTGTAAGTCCTTTTGGGGTACCTGGAGCGTCACATTTTCTATGTACTCATACTCCTCTTAGGTATTCTGCACCATGTGGACTATCCTCCACGCTCCCGCCATGAACGTGCCCGGATTCAGAGGGAGATGCGGCCTTCCGATTGGTCTCACGGTTGTGGGCTGTCGCTACAGCGACATGGACGTTCTCCGAAGTGGTGAGGCTATAGGCGCCGTCTTTAACACACTGCGAAAACAGGACGGCGTAGGATCATAAATAAGAGACTTATGAGTTGGCAGGGGAGGAGAGAATGCTTCTAATTATTAAGCAATTTGGGGGCACATGGTGGGTGTTCATTTGACTGAAGAGCTAAGTTTCCCAACTGTGGGAAAGTGGGAATACTATGTACATAATCGGCTGGTGCGGCCGTCACGTGATGCGGCTGCCAGCACGAGTTATTCCTCGATACTAATTATAGAAACCTGGCAGGAGAGCGAGCCCCTGAATATCATGCCTCAGATGAAATCAGTTTTGATCTGCGCGGCGAACGCATTCGTCTTTTTTGACAGAGACTGGTGGAGACCGATATAGAGCATCTAGCCGCGACGAGTGCCACAATACTGGCAAGATACTGGCTTCCCTTCTTGGTCTATCTGCGTACATGTACCATCTCGCATGGCCATACCATGGTCTTGTTTACGAAGAGATATGAAGACAAAGTCTGCAGACTGTCTCCGTGTTTTATTTTACCTTTTTTTTTTGGGGGGGGGGGGGGGGGGGGGGGCAGGAGAGTATTGCTGACACGACGTGATATAGCTGCATCCTGTTGAACCCGGAATTCTCAGGATCTCCGGTTCTCAAAGAATTCCTTTTCTCATGACGCCCGAGGAGCAAAGAAAAGGTGTTCCATGACAGGGCCGCACTTGGATAATACTGGGCAGAGACCCTTTTGTGTGCGTTTACGAAAATCTTATGTGTCATGTGACAACGTCGGAGACGCAACGAGGGACATGACTCAAGCTGCAAGCAAGACGGTCAACGTCTGGGCTTCATCATCACATTTTTCCAGACATTACTTCCCCGATCATCCACTCATCCAGCCGAAAGCATGCGGAATTTACAACCATCTGCGACTGCGAGAAAAGCCTCCACCGCTAGGCACGAGTCGTGCGGCATTAACGTTTAATGTATCTTCTAATCAATGTACCGATTTTGTATTGTCGCAGCGTATGCGGGCTGCCAAACCCAAAGACTCCGAAATAGACTACATACATAATTCTCAGCATCACCAAGAGGAATCATATCAGTCGTTATAAAGTTTGATACATGCAGTTGGTTTACGTCGCATCGAGAAACAGGCCACTCGATCTGGGTGCGCGGAGGAAGGCTGGAGTGCCCCCAAGTCTTACGAGATCAAACGGTGCTCGCATCCTTGCCTAGATAGCCCGTATTTTGAAGCCTCGCGTGCTGGAAATGCTCTTTGTTTCGGCCATGACAAGATTACAATACATATCCTCCAGCAGGGCGGCTTTGTCGGCTTCGTCGGCTTCGCACGTCATGCAAAACGTTGGTGGTGCACCGCCTCAGAGCCTACGGAGTAGTTAGTTACATAACTAGAGGGGGCCGTAGCGGCCGGACTCGTGCGGACAGCGGAGATAAAGCCCTGTGGAACCAGAAGTCACTAAGAATGGGGCTGAAGCCTGAGGGAATGCCGCGGGGCCGCTCAACGGACGATATCCGAGAATCCATCCTTGCAAAGTTGCCCGAGATCAGATTGTGACTGCATCATAAGTAGAGTCGGTACTCTGTACTCCGTACATATAGTGAATCTACACGCAAATACCAACAACATCGGCACATACTCCGTAGACTCCGCCTTCTCTTGACAACACTTGGCTTATCCATTTTCAAGACAATTCAGTTGGTCAGGTGTGATTCGTAAGAGGCAATGAAGCCTAAGCCGGGCTCCAAGTTCCAACGGACCCGTTGGTTGGTGCGGTACATAGCAACTGGTGAACTGCGCCCCCTTCCCTTCTCTCTTGGTCTCTAGGTCTGATTACATCATTTCATCATTTCATCATTTCATCATTTTATCTGCGTCAGACTCCCCGCCGCGAAACTGTAAACAAGCACCAACTCCTCTGCCCTAAAATAAACCTCTTCTTCTATGCTTATTCTTTGTCGTCCACGAACCTGGGAGCTTTTGTCTTTTTTTCCTTTTGCTTTTCCTTGTGGGCTTCCCATTGACAACTGCAGCTGGTCGTTACGATATCCGGCAATATATCGTCTAGAATCTCCATATCTACGCAGTCTTGGTTGCCGTGCTGCTGCTTCATGCGATAGCGCACTTCCACCCCCACAGAGGCTCTCTATAATATATTGCAAAAGCTTCGCCTTAGTCACGTTATACAAATCATCCTGTGATCGGCCGGCTTGCCCAGATCGCTTCCCAAGGCTGGCTTCAACGCCTGGCCCCGTCGCCCACGTATGCCAGAACCCCCGATCCCTTGGTTCCGCTATATGAGGCCAGTCCTGCCCGTTGAGCGAAAGAGCGGTACATACATATATTGCGCCTGAGCAAGGGCAGACCCGGTATCGCTAGATGCAATGGCCTATGAAAACACGTCGGGAGCCGACAACACCGTCTCCTTCAGCACCTCCGTCCCAAAGACCAAGGCATACATGGATTCTCTCGTGCTACCGTCGCAGCACCAATTCGAGAGAATAGCACAGGTTCAGGAAGAGAAAGAGGTACAGGCTCGTCGCCGGGCCAAAGAGCAGTGGCGGCAACGGTCCGCGTCAACATCCACGTCCGGAACCCAGCATCCGAGCCAGGACAAGGAGCGAGCCCAAGCAGCCCAAGTCATCCAAAAGACCTTCCGAGGCTATCGCGCCCGACGAGAACTCGAAGGCTACAGCTTGAATGCAAGCACCAGATGGGTGGCGGCTGTTCGAGAAGCGCAGTTTCGGCAGAGCACGAAACCGCGCGCTTCGGCCATTGGCGAAACTGCCGGCAAGAACGGTGAGGTTCTTGGGCTGGACGACCCCGTCGATTATCGACCCGTTAGTGCACGGCAAAAATGGAAAAAGGTGAGCCTGGTGGCTCGTCGCGCGGGACACGATGATTCCGATACCGGTTCTGATACCGATTTCGAATCTGGCGCCAATTCGGATGTCGATGGTGCATCAATCGCCGAGTCAAGAAACGTGATGAAGCAACGAAACGAAAAGGCCAAGGCTGAGCGACGTCAGGCTGCGCGCATGATGGCGCTGCAGTACTTTTTGGAAATGGTGGACTCGAAACATCGATACGGAAGCAATCTGCGCATGTACCATGAGGAATGGAAGAAGTCCAATACCACAGAAAATTACTTCTACTGGCTGGACTATGGCGAGGGCAAAAATATAGAGTTGGATACTTGCCCCAGGGATAGACTAGCGAGAGAGCAAGTGCGATACCTTTCCCGAGAAGAACGGCAGTACTATCTCGTCCGTGTGGACGAAGAAGGACGGCTATGCTGGGCCAAGACCGGAGCACGCATCGATACAACTGAGGAATTCAAGGACAGTGTTCATGGCATCGTGCCTATAAATGATCCGACGCCCGCTTTCAGACCCGGCGAAGTAGCGCAGCACGGTCATGTCATCGACAACGACAGTGACTCTTCTGATTCAGATTCCTCTGCCGAGTCGAAGCGCGAGGCCGACAGAGCAGCGAAATATGCGGATCCCAACTTCGACAAGTCGAAAGGCGTCAAGAGGGTAACACACATTTCGGCCTCGACCATTTTCAACCAACTTCTGCGCAAATCCGTCAAGAAAAACACGTGGATCTTTGTCGCGGATACCTCCTTCAGACTATATGTCGGCATCAAGGACTCGGGCGGCTTTCAACATTCTTCCTTTCTCCAGGGCAGCCGCATCTCGGCTGCAGGGCTCATCAAGATCAAGAATGGACGGCTCAGCTCCTTATCACCCCTCAGTGGGCATTACAGACCCCCCGCGAGCAACTTCCGAGCATTCGTCAGGAATCTCAAGGACGAGGGCGTGGATACGTCCCACGTGAGCATATCAAAGAGTTACACCATCCTGGTGGGACTCGAGACATACTTGAAGACGAGGCGCAAGGGCAAGGAGTGGATGGGCAAGTTGGTCAGGAGCAAGGATAAGGTTCTTGCACCGGAGGAAGTCAAGAAGAAGGACGAGGCGCAACTGGACAAGAGCAAAAGCGCGGCGACGGAAAGATATGTTGTCGAGAGAGAGAAGGAGGAAGAGTCGAGACGGAAGTCTGAGTTGGGAGTCGGGGAAAGAGTGGTGGAGAAGATGAG
This sequence comes from Claviceps monticola, assembly GCA_018360055.1. Lineage (NCBI taxonomy): Eukaryota > Fungi > Ascomycota > Sordariomycetes > Hypocreales > Clavicipitaceae > Claviceps > Claviceps monticola. The sequence goes on from SRPP01000073.1 coordinate 46,739, forward strand.
AAGGCTGTCTGTGAGAGACAGACATGGGTGAAGAAGTCAAGTTGCTGATTTTGTGATTTTTTTACATAATACCCCCTTTTGTTGCAACCAACTACATAGAACAAGGCCTCGATGCCTCGATGCCTCGATGCCTCGATGCCTCCTTCCGCTGCTCACTATATGCACTGTGATTACCCTGAAGAGAGGGAAGAGAGGATGATGGCTTCTGGTGGCCGTGGCTGTCCCAAGGAGGAATGGAGTGTCGGAGAGAGCTTCTTTGTCTGGACTCTGGGCTCTAGAGTCTAGAGATACATATACATTAGGTATTCACGGAGTAGTATGTACATACATACAGTTTTCAAAGCGCGCGATGGATGCATTCCAGACGCGATTCCAGCAGCGGCACGCGAGTGGATGCTTCCGGCCAGGGGCTCCTTCCACTGACAGCCACCGCTGAGCGTCGCAGCAAACGGCCCAGAATAAAAACAAACGGAAGTTGGTGGCGCGCAGAGAAAGGCCGTTGCAGCGCCTCGTCGCACGCACAGAACGAATGAAAGCGTAATCGTTCCAACCATCGACTTGACCGCGCGTAAGCCAACAGAAAAAAACATCGTCGGAGAAACATAGAACGCGTCTTGATTGAAACAATCGACTCTCTGCCCGCCGTGACAGACAATGCCAGGCCTCACTCGCATCGCCCATGGCCTCCGTCACTCGCTCCAACCGGCGAGCTGAAGGCCTTCACCATGCACATCACGCCCTTCACGCCCGTCACGCCCACCACGCCCATCACGCCCATCACGCCCATCACGCCCATCACCACCTGCATGCCCACAGCAACAATCCACCACCTCTCACGCGAACCGCCAAACACACTACCGGATTATATGCTTCCCATGATGGCGCTGGAGACGGCCCTCACAAGCGAACACTCGAACCGGCCGATCTCGACATCGATGTTTCGAAACCCAAAAAGACGAGGATAGCTGTCGAGATTGTTGCGCGCCAACATCAGCTACCTGTGCGACCGCCAACCATCGTACCTGTCCATGACCTCTCGATGCCCAACCCCGACGCAGCGACTAAATTTGCATCGAGAAGCACTACTATAACGCCACACACGCTGCCTCCAATTCTTTCGTCGCCTGTTGCCACGCCAGGTGTAGCATCTCACCATCATTATAATCGTCACCGCTACCATCATCACCATCATCCTTATGCTTCGCCTACACCACCTTCTCCTTATGACGTATCAAATCAAATCGACGAGGAACCGCATCGTACAAGATATCAACACAAGGCTGTCAATGGCACTCGAACTAATCTCGACCGGCTGCAAGCAAAGCCTGCTGCCGCACCGGAGCAAGGTCGGAAACTTCGCTCGCAAGAAGCCACTCGATTCAAGAGTGACCTGAGTGCGTATTTTCCAGATTATGACGAAGTCATTGGAAATGATCCCAAGGAGCAGCGTAAGCCCTTTGTCCATTCTCTAGCGGCATCAACATGTGCATCATGCTGACGTCAGTCTAGATCTGCTGAACATAGACACCCCGATTGTGGTATTGGATTCGATCGCACAGTGTCTGACTCCAGAAACACAACGAGTTGCTGCTCGAGGACAGCAACACAGCCACGTTGCTCTGGACATTCCAATTCGAGCATATGGAGACTTGCTGTTTACGGATGTATTTGATTCGCAAAAAATCGATTTCGGTTTCTTGGAAGCCCAGCAAAATGGCAAGATACTGGATGATCCTTTACCAGATAGCTTGTTCAAACCGTCACATAAACGGGCTGAGAGACTAGAGAGATCAATACGAAATGCGGAAAAGGGCCGAGCTCAGCATGAAAAGGACCAAATTGTACGACTGCTCGAGGGGCTTCAGGGTCCTGATTGGTTGCGGATCATGGGCGTGAGTGGCGTCACAGAAACAAAAAAAAAGACGTTCGAGCCAGCTCGCCTGCATTTCATTCAAGGGTGTCAAGGGATTCTGGAAAAGTTCCGAGCATGGAGCTTGGAAGAAAAGCGTCGCAAGCTCGAGAAGGAGAAAGCTATACACGCTGAACAACAAGCAGCTTTGGAACAACAGCAGAAAGACGAGCAACCAAGGCAACCAAGGCGTGTAATAAAGGACTCAGAGGATGACGAGGACTCAGACCATGATAACCTAAGAGGGCCAGATGACTCAGAGAATAGCGACGAGGACATCGCAGACGAGATAGACCCCCACATTGTCAAGAGTGAATCGGATCAGGCCCAGATGGATGTGATTGAAGACTCGGAAGAAGTCGTGACATCACAAAGCGACACGAGCGATGCTTCTCCTGCCAAGCAGCTTCGCCAGGAAGCCTTGGCGAGATCGAACCTAGCTGCCGCAAATGCAAAAAAGTCAAGAGGGCTCCCCCGGCCCATCGCCCTACGATCTGCCGATCCGCCAAAAGAATTCACCTCATTCTTCAGCAAGAAGTACGAGCGGGATAGTGCGCTCCACCGTCCACGTCGTGCTGGTCGAAAGATCCTGGCCTGGGGTCATACCATCCCGCATATGGATCAGGCGGACTTTGTTTTGCCGGAGGAGTTTCGTGATGAAGAACAACTCAAGCTCCGTGCGCGCAAGAAGCGGAGGGACAAGCGAAATGGTCGGCCATGATGCATCACTACCATGCGGTTCTTTTCTCTTCTTCCTTCCATAATCTGTGTCTGCCTGTGTAGAGGGTGGGTACCGGAAGAAGTATCTATTTGTGTTTTTTTGTTTGTGTATGCATGCATATGTGCGGTTTTTCTAGGGCGTGGCGTCGTGGTGTAAATGGGTCTTTGATGCAAGGGGTCATGTTTAAAGCGTACTTCTCTTGCTGGTATTATCACTGATCAGCACAGGGGATTTTGGGGAAACATGAGGGAACACTCTGTAGTCGATGGGGCAATAGTAACTTTTTGAGCGTGGCATTGAAGATGGGCAATGAGTCGTAGTAAACACATATTTCCGATGGACTTGACGTTCTGTGAGAAGACAATGTGCGTCTCAAGTTGTGGGAGATAGTTGTTGTGCAATATGATGAGGATGGACGAACGGCGTATTGGAGAGCCATGGGGACACTGTGAGGTCAAGTTTTGAGTAGTTTGTGGAGGAAGGATTCTCGGTGTGGGATTTGTCAACTGGACGAGACTGAGAAAGAGTGCAGTGCAATTTTGGCAATCGTATAAGACCTGGTAGATGCATATCAATTCAGAGGATTTTAGACAACGATGTTGACACGCGATCTGCCGCGAAAAGCCCTGTGTTCACGTACATACCAGCTCACTCACTCAACAGAACTCTAGAGTTTAGCAAGGCTTTGTAGGTGCACGTCACGCACAATGGATTCAGGAAATTTCCAACAAATCGTTACTCAAGCACGCGGTTTGGTGCAAACTGATCAGAACAAAGAAACAATTCATTCACTCACTCACTGGAACCGAGAAGATGTAACTACGGAGTACGGCTTCGCAGGTTGTGGAATTCTCAAGGTAATTGCCTAAAACTGAAGAAATTGTGAGGCGACGTGTAACTAGCGGAGGCGCACACTTCGTGTTTGTCTCTTTTTGCTTCATGTCACCAGTTGCTCATGAGGGTAAGGTGTGGAGTCTTTCCAGCTTTCTGTCCCTATCATTGGTCAGTATCCTTATCGTACATTGTCGGTCCTTATCAATCCTCATCACCTTCTACATACATACTATATCCGTGCTCTAGATGCACAACCTTGTGCTACATAGCTAACCCATCACCAACTCCCGCCATTCGCGAGCACATGGGTCAGCGACAGGGTCGTGCTGTATCGCCATCGCCCTCATCGCCGTTCAGCCGCCGGAGTTCGTCTTTGCGCAGTCCATTTGTGGCTTCCCAGACAAGCTCGATGGTGGAGAGTCTTGGATCGGAATACATACCAGCCATCATCACATGGCTCTCATCCGGAGCCTTCCTTGCCTCAGAGCTCGCACCCGTCTACACTGCCGCCACTCCCCGCACCAGATGCGGATGTGCCGTATATCGAAGGCACCACAACGCTTGATGATTTGGCCATAACGAATACCGACATAGACTGCATCAAGCGCTGGCGTGAAAATCTCGACAAGAACAAGCAGCAACGATGCGACAGATGCAACTGTGTCTGGTTTGACTTGGACGTCGATTCGGGTATCTGCAAGGGTTGCCGAGAGGCAGACACGATCCGCCAAAATCCAGGGCGTGGACAACATGGACCGGGCATGCCCGAGCTGTGGTCGACTTGCCCCAGCTGGACCAGATTGAAGAGTGGCTCATCTCTCGAGTACACAAATCTCAGGGATGCACCCTCGATAAGGCGGTCGCGGATATCTCGGGCAAGGACTTTAGTCCGGGACTTACGTACGTTGCGGTCTCTCGTGTCAGAAGCTTGGACGGCATTATGTTTGATTGCCCCTTCGACCTGCAAGACATCACAACGCCGCTCAACGCGGACCGGCTGGCTGACCTCGAGAGGCGCAAGAAAGATCAAGATGTGATGAATCTGCCCATGCGCACTGGTATGAACGAAGAGGTCACGAATTCAGGGATCGACAATGATAATGAGCACGGTGACGCAAGCAGCGAGGACATCTACGGTGACGCTTGAAGAGGCTTCATAGCGAAGGCGGATGGGCACTTTTGGAATCGCCGTCCTCAATAGGCACTCACTTACCGCGCAGCGCGTCAAGGACCGGCGTGCAATCTCTGCTTACGCATGTTTGCTATGATGAGGACTGGTGTGCGAACCGTGTGCGAACCTCAAACACTTGGGGTCGCACAATATCAGGGGCCGGTGTGCAACTTGCACACGATGGGGGATGAGACGGTGGTCTACCTTCTTGATGGTGTCCCTTCTCTGGTAAATGAGACCACACCTCTGACACTTTCCTTCATATACTAGATTGTTCATGTCAGCCACCTTTGCGTAATACGCAACCCTCGCGGATTTGTCCCAACAGGCACACGTTGCAGGTAACATATGTAGTTGCCTGTAGAACGTACGCTAGAATTGATTGAGCTGGTAAACGGAGTGAAGTCCGATGATTGATAGTAACAGAGTTTATGACAAGACGAGCGCAGCGAGGACAGCCCGCGGCAGCGCCCCCGGAGGGTCGCCGCAGGCAAGGAGGGGAAAGTCTGAGCAGTGGCACTGGGACAGCTTCGCGTCACTGCATTTTAGTAGAGCCGCAATTCAGTCAAGATCTGTAATCATTTACGTGATCACCACTCACTCCGGCCCTCAGCGCGTACGAACCGACAATCACCAGCACATGTGAGCCAATGGGCCTCAGACCGTACGCGCCCGTTCGAGGCCATCCAGTTGTGTGATTGTTACACACAAACTCTAAACTGTTGTAAACCAGTCAAAAAGGCATTCTGTCAATAAGCAACACGTTGTATAGCTCCTATTGGCCCACGATGACTGCTAGGTGCTGGAAGGTGCAAAGAGCTTGAGACTCGAGAGGCACTCCCAAGAAGATCTATTCCGAGAGGCTTCGGCGGAAAACAACTATGTACTAGAGGATAAACGAAGAAATCGACTCACGGTCATAAAACCGAGCTGTCAACGTGTGCGGAACTGGTCCCGGCGGCTTCGTCGTGCCGTTCATCAACCAATTGCTGCAAGACCCGTGATCTTCGACGAAGTTGTGCTGCTTCAGAAACCCCATAAAAGTAGCAACTGCAGTTGGTCCGTGCGCCCCGCGGTCAGCCAAGCTTCGCGAAAGGCGCATTCTCAAGCTCAGCTTTGTACAACTACATTCACGCCACGACGGCCTACCTATTTTCGCGCGTGACACACAAGTTTCAGCTTTTGATTTTCATTGCTGAAAGTTGCGGAGTAACGTCTGCGACAAACGGATCGTGTCTCTTCCGTCTCGACATTCATTCATTCATACGTCTAATCTGACAACCCACCCTCGTCCTGACCTCGAACTGAAAACTCGGCCTCTTGGTTAAGACAGCCGCGCCTTTCGAACTGAACACTACCTACATACGCCTCTCGATCAGAGGAATACGTGCCTCGAACAGAAAGACGCACTTCTCGAACAAACAGCAACGCGTGTCGAGCAAAAGCGACGTCCCTCGAGCAGACAACCACGCGTCTCGAATAAATTCCGACACCCCTCGATGGTCAGAACCTCGGACATGCGTGCGATCGGGATATAATTGCGAGTTTACGCTTTCCTCGAATGCTTCTGTGACGCATCGGTCCAGGACGCTCGCCTAAGCGACGCATCTGAAGACTGGCCGCGCAGAAGCACTGTCGACGAAAACCTGTGGCGTCATGTCGCCCCTCCACGATCCTGAACAGCACCAGTCGCTGCATGGCGATGACTTGCCTCCTATCCAGGACGGCCCGGTCCAAGAATTCTTTGTCATAAAACAGGAGGTCGTCCTTGACATCAACTTCTGTGAGAGACAGATCAGCGGCACTACTGATGTGTACATTGTTATATTCTCCGATAAGATCGAAAACATCTGCCTCGATGCGGCCAACTGCGAAATTGACACTGAAAATGTGATCATCACAGAAATGAAGGAGGCGCAAGGCGAAGTCGCTGAGGGGCATAAGCGCAAGGCTACGACTGAATACAACGATCCGTACAAGAAATTCGCTCACCGAGAGGGCTGGAATTTGAGAGCCGAACACCACGACATTCGCCGCTTACGAGCCCGAAACGTCTTCCACAGCCGAAAGTCCGACGTACCCGCCGAGAATAGAGAGATCGAGGGTTGTACGCCGGTCTATGGGTCATTGAAAATCAGTCTTCGTGAAAACAAGGGTGAAACAGAGCGTCTAAAACTGATTCTAAGAAAATCGATTGCAGGCTTGGATGCGACGGACAAGGGACACAAGCAATTCAAAATCACGATCCCGTTCAAGAACAAGAACCCTCGCGATGGCTTGCATTTCGTTGGAGTAGATGCGCTGGACAATCGATTTACGCACATGTACTCGCGCCACTCGTTACAACCTGGTACAGCGTGTTGCATATTTCCCTGCGTTGACGACCATGGCGCGCGATGCGATTGGAAAATTTCCGTCAAATTTCCCCGGACTCTTGGCGATGCGCTTCAGCAAGCGCTGGCTACGCAGAGAGAGACTACGAAGATTGGCTCTGACGGTTCGCGGGAACACCAAGACCGTTCGACAGGACTGGTAGAGGAAGACAAGCTGAGGGAAATGACCGCTGTTTGTTCTGGTTTTCTAATGGAGGAGTCGATCGACCCGCAAGACGATCGAAAGAAAATCATGACCTTTGAGCCAGAGAAGAAGGCGTCTGTCCAAAAGCTAGGTTTTGCCGTGGGCCCCTTTGAGCACATTGACTTGTCGTCTGAATTCCGAACAGAGGAAGATGAGGTCAAGCTCGGCATGAGCGCTCTCAAAGTTCATGCCTACTGTTTGCCGGGTCGTAGCGATTGTGTGAGGAGTACCGCAGCAGCTTTGACGATGGCGGCCGACTTCTTGACGTATACGTTTGCCAAGTATCCTTTCAACAACTTCAAAATCTGCTTTCTGGAGGATATGGTGGAAGACACGGTGCCCTTGCATTCGTTGGCATTTATAAGCAGTCGGCTATTGTTTCCAGAGGACGTTATCGACACAGAAATTGAAACGACGAGAAAGATTGTGTTCACGTTGACATATCAGTGGATTGGCATCAACATGATACCCAACACTCGAAACGACCTGTGGCTTGTCCTTGGCATAGCTCACTACATGACCGAGCTATTCATGAAGAAGCTTTGCGGAAATAATGAGCATCGGTTTCGCATGAAGACCTTGTCAGACCGACTAGTCCAGGCTGATGTTGACCGCCCTTCTGTATACGATCTGGGCTCCCACCTGCACCTGGGAGAATTTGAAATGGAGTTCATGGAATTAAAAATTGCCGTCATTTTCTTCCTACTCGACAAGCGCATGATGAAGGCATCTGGTGGTCATGGCTTTACAAGGGTTTTGCAAAAGTTCTTGACCAAAGCACAGATTGAAAGCAGCGACCGATCAATAATCCTGGATACTGATAAATTTCGGGCCGTGTGCGAAAAGGGGTCACGATATAAGCTCGAAGCTTTCTGGAAGGAGTGGGTTTTCAATTCAGGTTGCCCCAGGTTTGATGTCAAGGCAAAGTTCAATAAGAAGAGACTCTGTGTGGAGCTGACTCTTACCCAAATTCAGCATCAAGTGGCCAAAAAGACGACGGGCTTAGAAAAGAGTGATTTCCTCCGAGCCGTCAAAGAGCGACGAGCGAACGTCAAAATTGGCGAGATGCAGCCCCTGTTCAGTGGACCCATGACTGTGAGAATCCACGAGGCTGATGGTACACCATATGAGCATATTCTGGAAATCCGCGAGGATGGCACAAGGTCTACTAAGTTTGAGATTCCGTACAACACAAAGTACAAGAGACTCAAGCGGACGCGACGCCTGAAGGAGAAGCACAACGCTGGAGCAAGCATGGAACTAGCGGACAATGCAGATGAAGCTCTTTTGTATTGCCTCGGAGATGTTCTGCAAGGCCCGGACGATCAACGAGACTGGGAGCTCATCGACTGGGACCCTGAAACAGAGAGAAAGATGGACCAAGAGTCTTACGAATGGATTCGTGTTGATGCGGACTTCGAGTGGGCTTGTGATATGAAACGCAATCTCGAGCCGTACATGTATGTCTCTCAACTTCAACAAGACAGGGATGTTGTGGCACAACAAGACGCCATGCTATATCTCACTCAAGGGCCGCTCCATCCTATCGCATCTGGATTCCTGGTGCGAACGTTGATCGATCGCCGGTACTTTCATGGCATCCGAACCATGGCGGCGGAAGCGTTGCCACGTCAAGCCAACATCAAAGACATACCACTTTTGGGCTTGAGGCAGCTCCTGAAGGCATTTCGAGTCATGTTTTGCTATGAGCATACGAACCAGCCTTTGCCGAATGATTTCACTGACAAGCAACAATATCGGGTCAGACGTGCTGTGATCCAAGCAATTGCACAAGTGAGAGACCACACATTTCGTTGCCCACTGGAGGCTCGCCGCTTTATTCTGGATCAGCTGTTATTCAACAACAATGAAAACAACCCGATTTCAGATCATCACTACATAGCAACATTGGTGGAAGCGCTGGCGACATCACTCATTCCCTCTCAAAAGGATGACTGGTTTAATCGGCAAAAGAAAGTGGAAGATGTCGAAGAGCGCAAGTTTCTCGAAGAAGCCTTGGAGCAGATCGACCGCATACTACGACGTGATGAGTGGGCCGATTCGCATGGAAATGTCTGGACCATTGCTGGCCTCGACGCCAAGCAGCGACTTATGAAAGCTGAGGTCATCCCCAAAAGCTATACCGAGTTTGGACAGTACCTACTTGATGGAACCCGTGATACGATCCGCCTCAAGTGTTATGAAGCTTTGATCGATCTAGGTGCCATGATGGATACGACGTTCTTCACTCTCCTCTTGTATGCACTGATGACGGACCGATCTCCCTATGTTCGCAACCGCTTGATCCAAATCATGGCGAGCGGCTTGGCCGCAATCGCCTTCGGAGAGCACACTCAGGACGCGAAGAGCAAACGCGCCCCCGAAGAGGCCGACGATCAGTTCCTCTTGGTGCAAGACAGTGCACAGGAGATCGAGGCGCGAAAAGTGATGTTTGCCCGCAAGGAGAATCTCGACGCTGCTCTCATGGCTTTACGGAAGGAGATGAACGAGAGGTACTCCGGAGACGCAAGGCACTACAGCACTGCCATGCGGAAGGTATTAGATCACACCAGCCTTGGTCGAAGTGAAATCGACAGTTTACTTGACCTTGCAGCCATGATGTTCGAGGAGGCAGCCAGCTGGGTGCTTACTCTTCCTTTGCCAAAAGCCTGGCGAGTAGAGCGACCGGCTCAGAAGCTGGCCGATCGACTCCTTGTAACTTTCAAGGCGTACTACAAGACAAAGCCTAAGAACGCTCTTCCTGTTACTTTACCGCCGCCCACACCCTCGTTGCCCCCTCCTCGGCCGACGGTCGTGCCACGAGCACCGTCAATCAAAATCAACACCAAGGCCTTAGGCACACCACAACGCCCGCCCTCCTCGACGAAGAAGGGGATTTTGGATACCATTTTCGCTACTCCGGTGCTGCCGCAAAAGAAGGATCTCGCGGTTTCATCGCATACTCCTGCAAGCCTCGTCACGCCCACTGCGTCAAGCTCTAAGCGGCCTCATCCTGAGAATGACCAGGCTATGCCCGTGTTTAAGCGACCCAAGACAGATCCATCCCGTCCAAGCGGTCCAAAGAAGCGACTGATGGTCACTTTAAAAACGCGCAATCCGAAACGACTCGCTGCCATTCTCGGGAAGCCTCTTGCAGTAGCATCATCGTCTTCCAACACGAGGACAGCTCTGCCAACAGGAGCGCCGAGAGAATTCCTAGGAGGGGCCTTGAAGGATAGCATCGTCGCCAAAGCCCGCAAACCTCTTCCAAGCGGCGACCAGATTCGAAAGCCGTTACCAGGTAGCGCATCGCCAGCTGCGCACCCAACACCGAGAATGTCCATCGACACCAAGACTGCCACTGCCACACCGGCTGCTGCCAGCGCTGACAGGACCAGTGATCCACCCAGCACACCACTTAGTGCCAGGCCCAAAATCAAGATCATCCGGAAGCCGCAACCGCCCACATCATGAGGAGGGTTCTACGTACACACACTTGCAAGAGGAGCCAGGTAGAGCTATTCTTATAAACAAGTGTATCTTGTTGCTGACTGCTGGATGAGGCCCAGCCATGTGTTATATATGCCCCCTTTCCTTTCCTTTTCTTTTCTTTTCATTCACCTGGTCCACATTTAACGAATGCGAGGAGTCAGGAGCGGCGAGGAAGATCAGGCTGCGAGGGCTGTGAATTGGAGGACGATTGCTGTGTATTTCTTGAGTGTGTAACATGTTCGGGAGACCGAGAACAGCAAATACCCCTATGTCAATCAATTTATTCATTTCGATCTTCTATACTCGTCAAATACATAGATGGATGTCTTGATGAACATTTGATGATCAGCTAGGGGGATGTGGGCGAGTGAACAGAACACGCGTTTTGGAGTTTGGTAGTATGTAGGCAGAACAAAATTGTCATCTTGGAGGGTTTTGACGAAGGCGCCGAATGTATAATACATAGTCTTTGTTGCGCTTTGTGCTCTTGTGAATCGTGATGCATGACGGATTTGGGCCTTTTCGGCACTCGACGAAGCTAGGTATGTATTACATCACTTTGTCCTACACCGCGAGGCTGACGTGGATTTTCGTTGTCAAAGCTCCATTGTGTGGGCTCACTGTGTGCAACCTTCGCTTATAATTGGCTAGCCTTGCCAGTGCTCCGTCTTTGCCCTTTTTTATCTTATCAACACGTGATGCGGCATGAGCCGCGCTGTATTCTGCCAGCCAGGCCCGACTTACATCTCGTCACCTCTGCCACTCTTTGTGTCCTAGGGGAGCTCCCCAAGTTTGCACTTGCGCCTCGGGTTTGCCTCGTCTCTGCTGCACCCCCCATTTCATTTCCAGCACACGACCTGGCGCGATCATTTACCCTTTTACTTCTCGCACGATCTTAAGCCTTGCTCCATCATTCCCATACCTGGAAATATCTGCATCCATGTAGATGCTGCACCTGTCCAGGCCTGTCGTCCAAGAAGTTGCTAGTCTTTCCCGGTTGTGTCAACTCCAACAGTCGGCGAGACAGCACCGCGACTTGAACAGACTTGCAGCAAAAACTACGAGTTAGAACTCTTCTCTTCTCTTCCTAGAAGCTTGAACGCATAGGGAAAACGTAAATACTCGCACCTTTAGCTTTGAGACTGTGGTAATACTAAGGCCGAGGTCGCAGTTAGACGAGTATGAACCACCAGAATGTCCACGGCCGCTCGAGCGGTGCGCCATATGAACGCGATCGCGAGTTGGACGAACGACACCGCGCCATCCAGCAGCAGCATGAAGAAATGCGACGTGACCAAGAACGACGTGACCAAGAACGAGAACGCGAACGCGAACGAGAGAGAGAACACACCGACAGGTACCAACAACCAGGTCCTGGCGCACCCCATCAAAGCAGTGCTGGCTCCATCCCCATTCACCAACCAGTGGCCTCAAGGATATCTGGTGCCATACACAGTCCCGGTGGGTTGCTTGCCAATCATGGTGGTAATCCAACTCCATCGTCGTCTTCGTTAGGCGTATCGTCTGGGGCCATCAACTTTGGGGGGCCACTGCAACATGGCGGAGTCCTACAACAGGGCATCGCTGGATCGCAACACCAAATCTATGCTCCAATAAGCCATTCGCAAGCGCCTTCGATGGCTTCGCAGCCTGCGGCGAGCTCGACCGGTCCTGTGTTTGGAGGCTCTCATCAACAGCAAATGCAAACTCAGCAGGATGCCCAACGGGGAGTTAAGAACGCCGCTGCGGCCATCGTCGGCGTGACTCCTGGTGGACATCAGATCCCAGGTGGTATTACACAAGGCCAGCAGCCTATTTTGAATGTAAGTCCAGTAGTTAGCATTTCCATATCATCGTGACCAGGGGGGCTCTTGTTTCGTTGAGTATGAGAGAAAAGAGAGGAGAAAGGGTGGTCGTTGAGAAGAAGCACGCGGTGGTACACATGCAAGATGGAGGGCACGAGGAAGGAACGCCTGAACAAGGTGCGCGCTCACCTCGGGATCAGCTGCTTCTTTTCATGGTTTTCCTATTCGAGTCTGTACCGGCGCCTCTGTCCCTTCAATACCCCTCTGGACTCCTTCCTCACTCTTGGCTAAGTCTTGTATCCTGCGGAGTGCCATTTGTCCTTCCGGCGACAAAGCAATATTCTTCATTCGGAATTTCTACTGCATTACCAGCCAGGCATATCTATGATTATTACCTTGTTTCAAGCGAAACAAGGTGGGCGCTCTACAAGCTGGAGAAAGATCACAGGTGGTGGCATAGACTGCTTCAACCCATTTGCTTGAGACTGTTCGATCTCTGGGCGGAGTTACTTGTCGGCCCTCGGGCTTTCGTATCTTTTCGCCATAATTGCTCCATACACATGAAATCGATACTTTGAACGAACGAAGGAGTAGGTTTTCGACCATCAACGCTAACATGGCTCTTCAGGATGCGTTGACATACTTGGATCAAGTCAAGGTTCAATTCCACGACCAGCCGGATGTTTATAATCGATTCTTGGATATTATGAAGGACTTCAAGAGTCAAGCGTATGTCCCCTTCCTGTCTTTGCTAAGCACCTTGGTCCACGCAAAATTCTGACACTGTGCTAGTATTGACACACCCGGCGTCATCAACCGCGTTTCCGAACTCTTCGCAGGTCACCCCAATCTGATACAGGGTTTCAATACGTTTCTACCTCCCGGATACAGGATAGAGTGTGGAACTGGGAACGATCCCAATACAATCAGAGTGACGACGCCCATGGGCACCACCGTGCAATCTATTGCTGGTCGTAATCAAGATGGACACGGCCCCCCCTTTGGCCAGCCTTTGTTCCCGGAACGCTCCGGCCAGTGGCCACCGCAACAGCGTTCCCAGCACAACATTGAAAGCCCCGAAACAAACTTCAGCACGCCTGCTCAGAATGGGGCCAGTCTCTTTGTTCAAGCAGCTGCTCAAAGTGCGGCTTTCGATGCCGCTAATTCAGCCCAGAGAAGCGCAAATCAGGGGGCATCAGGAGTCGCGAGCCTCTCAGGTGCCCGACAGACTCCTGTCCCTGCCTCTGCTGCTGCGGGAGGCGTCATCGCTGGCGGTAGTTCCCAAGCGAGTATGGAGCGGCGAGGTCCTGTCGAGTTCAACCACGCCATCAGCTATGTCAATAAGATCAAAAACCGGTTCCAGGATAAGCCAGAGATATACAAGCAGTTTCTTGAGATTCTGCAAACATACCAGAGGGAGCATAAGCCCATTCAGGACGTATACGCACAGGTCACAACACTTTTCAATGCGGCCCCAGACCTGCTCGAAGACTTTAAGCAATTTCTCCCTGAATCTGCCGGACAAGCTAAGGCCACTCCTGGCCGAGTCGACGAAGGCATCCCGGCCGGCCCCAGTCACACTCCACAGCCGGTTAATCAGAAGATGCCTCCTCTGGGTAGCTTTCCTCCGCCCCCCAGTGCCAGTAAGGACAACAAGAAGCGGCCACGGGGTGATAAGCAGACCGCGGTGGCTGAGCCTTCTGTTACTGATGCCGCCCCAGCCTCATCCAGACTTTCACAAAGCAATGTAAATGGCAGTAACGGAAATAACGCCAAACGACCGAAAATCAGTCACGCAAGGGCCATGACTGACGCGTCTGCTATTGAGCCCACGCTTACTCCCGTAATGCCGGAGCCATATCCTCCTCGTTCTTCGACAACGTCTAATCAAGAAGAGATTGCCTTCTTCGAGCGAGTGAAGAAATTCCTCAGCAATCGTTCTGCTATGAACGAATTTTTGAAACTGTGCAATTTGTTCAGTCAGAACATCATCGATCGCGACACGCTTTTTCACAAGGGCGCTTCGTTCATTAAGGGCAATCCGGACCTAATGGCGTTTTGGAAGTCGTTCGTGGGCGCGGAATCGCACGATGTCGTCATTGAGAATCAGCCGGCACCTCCGGTTGAGAAAGTGTCATTGAGCAACTGCCGTGGCTATGGTCCTAGCTACAGGCTATTGCCCAAGCGAGAACGTCTCAAGCCGTGCAGTGGCCGAGATGAACTGTGCAATTCGGTCTTGAATGATCAGTGGGCATCACATCCGACATGGGCAAGCGAGGATTCAGGCTTTATTGCCCATCGCAAGAACCAGTATGAAGAAGGACTTCACAGGATCGAAGAAGAACGCCACGATTACGACTTCAACATTGAAGCCAATTTGAAGTGTATCCAGCTATTGGAGCCAATCGCCCAGAAGATGCTCGCCATGTCTTCCATCGAAAGGGAGACCTTCCACATGCCCGTTGCTCTCGCTGGCCAGAGCACTTCAATATTCAAACGTATCTGTAAGAAGATATATGGCGAACGAGGCATCGATGTGGTGAATGACATGTACAGTCACCCTTTCGACGTGGTACCTGTCCTCCTGGCTCGGATGAAGCAGAAAGATGAGGAATGGCGCTTTTCACAAAGGGAATGGGAAAAGGTATGGCATGCGCAGACGGAGAACATGCATCTTAAAAGTCTCGACCACATGGGCATCCTTGTCAAGAGTAACGATAAAAAGAATCTCACTGCAAAGCATCTCGTTGATGTCATCAAGACGAAGTACGAGGAGCAGCGCCGTGAACGCAGGCTCAAGGGCAAGCCCCCTCACTACCAAATGGCTTGGGACTTTAGCGACAAAAGTGTGGTTCTCGAGTTGCTCCGCCTTATCATGCTGTACAGCATGCATAATGGTCAGCATAGCACTCAGGAAAAGGAACGGATTCTTGACTTTTTGGAGTCATTTATCCCAGTGTTCTTCGACCTTCCAGAGGAGATGTACCAGGACAAACTCCCTAGAATGCAGCCCGACTCAGGTGAAGAAGAGGTGGAGGATCCTACCCCTGCTGAATTGACCAATGGTCGAAGCCGTCGCAACGGCCGAAAGGGCGACCTTCTCCGAGGTGTACTTGACCCCGGACGTAACGGCAGCAAGCCCAGAAGCCAGAAAGAGGACAGTGCGGCCTTGGGAAGCAAAGAGACCACACCCGATCAGAATTCGGCCAACGAAGAAGAGATGCCTGACGCCCCCGAAGAGGCTGCTCAAGATGTATCCAACGAACGATGGATGCCAACTATGCCCACGCCATTTGTTGACGGCGGAGACAATTCTCTCCTAGACGAAGGCGGCGAGCTCAAGGCCGATGCTTTTTTTCCCCGCCCCTGGTACAACTTCTTCTGCAACCAGACCATATTTGTGTTTTTCAGTATTTTCCAAACACTCTTTGGTCGCCTGCTCGATATGAAGAAGAGCAAAGAAATGGTGTCTGGGGTCATCGAACGCCTCAACAGGCCCAAGCCTGCCAGAGATATCGGCTTCACCGAGAATCACATGACGTTCTTTGACCCCAACGACGACCCTGAAACGTACTGGCCAAAGACTGTCGAGCTGATTGAGGAGTATATTACTGGTGACGTGGATGAGAACAGATATCAAGATGTCTTGCGTCACTACTATCTCAGGAATGGCTGGAGGCTGTATACCATCCAAGATATCCTCAAATCACTCTGTCGTCTAGCATTGACTTGCAGCAGCACTGATGCCAAGGAAAAAACGCCCGACTTGATCCACCAGTTCCTCACAGCGCGTGACAAGGAAGAGACTAGTTACCAGACGGAAATCGCGGCGAGGAAGCTTGCCGAAAAGTGTGTCAAGGATGGCGATCTTTTCGTCATTTGCTGGGTAAGTTTTTTTTTTTTTTTTGATTTGGAGCTAATGCCTTTATTTTCGAGTGCTTCCTTTGTACTGATTGTTATGTGTTTCTTCTAGCGGCCCGATAAGTGCGAAGCCACCGTACGTTGGCTGCAGCGCGACGACTCAACGTTCCACATGGACGAGATGCAAATTCGTGAGCGCTGGCAATATTATATTTCTTCTTTTATCCGCGTTGAGCCAACCGAGGGTATTCCCCGATCAAGATTGTCTAAGATTGTTCTTACTCGCAATATGCCATCTGGGGATACAGATTCTGACTCGGACGAAATTCCCAAGCCGCTTGTATACAGCGAAGAGCTGACGGCAAGCATCTGCCTGAAGACATGCAAGATGGTTTGGGAACCAGGCACAACCGAGTACTTCGTCTATGATAAGTCTCTCAAGACGCGAGAAGAGCGAGAAAACAGGGTCAAACTCACCAAAATCGTTGGCGCTCACCGAGAAAGCAAGCTCATTGAGAAAATGGTGCACAACCCGTCCTGGACTAAAGACATGAGCCCTGAGGAGGTACAGGAACAGAATAAAATCTTCCGCAGATGGATGGATGAAGGAGTGGCACCCCCCGCTCCAGAGATTGAAGAGGATGAATAAAGACGCGGCCGAGCGGAGCCAACACACAGGAAAGGATGCCGGGAAAACAAGACCATTGGCCTGTATTTAATTTTCTGTCTACATGCGTTTGCGTTGCTTTTTGCGTCGTGGCTATCTCTGTTTTTGGAGAAAAGAATCAGGATGGATATCGCAGTCTAATAGCCGGAGCACGGGATTCTATTTATGCAGGGAAACGCTTGGTTAATTGATTAGCTGAATGAATGCGCAACGAACGGACGCGATGGGAACGTGTGGCTATGTTGTGATAACGATGCATCTAATGACATGAGCTGGCGTAGGCCATAGGACATGTGAAATGACGACTTGGCCAAGCTTATTCGGAGTACGTACATATAATAATACGATGTCGACGGATCGGCTGTTGAGTGCTGCGGATGGAAGCATTGCGATTTGTGAAGGTACCTACCGTACTACGGCCCAAGTTCCAACATTAGACTCATCAACCCGCCAATTCTAAATTTCCAATAGTTCAGATCAAGGAAGAATTCGTGTCGTTACATATGTCTTCAAAGGCTTGCTCAGGTGAGTCGACGCTATCTAACTGATAGTAATTCCATCTAATCAATAAAGGCCTACGAAGACACCTTGCTGCAAGAGACACCCAAGGCCGAAGCCGGCAAGACCATCTTTCTCAGGTCATTCGATTATGTATGATTCACTTTGGCCGTAACATAATACATTGAACAACCAGACTCCAGACGGCCATACAGATACCAACAGCCTTGCAAGGGAGATCATGGGCGTTCTACAGCAAGAAACCAGGCCAAATACGTACGGATGATCACGGAGCTAAGTAGTAAGTAAGTCAGGGCTAGAGGTGATTGCAGTTCTATTGGAGTTCTATTGCAGTCGCATTTGGGTATTATTGAAATCCAGTCGCAATCTCTTTTCAGATACTAACTCATGACTACTAGGGCCTCGAAGGCAAAAGGTTGCAAACTGGATAAAGCACAAGCTACAAGAGTGTCATGCCAGGTCTTTGTCAAGCAACTATCAAAGATGGATTCTACCGACTGGGAAAGCCTTCGAGCAAACACAAATGCTGCAGAACAGAGTGGTGGAAAGTCTAAGAAACTTGGGCGGCTCGGTCAGAGATTATCTGACATCTTCCAATGCCAAGCATTTACATAATGGTATTCGAACTTCGATCTTTATAGCAGCGCACACAAATGGTCTTGCAGTTGTGTCTTCTTCCTCTAACACGTCACCTTGCCTTGCTCGACTTTGGCCCGCTGGAGGAAACACAAGACCCAATGTAGCTTGTGCAGCTACCCATAATGGAGTTTCGCGTCCACGATCAGACCTCGTAAGCAGCGGCTCCAATGCCGAGGGTTTTTATAGTACGAAGATACTGCTTCAATGTGCTCAGCGCGGTTGTTGCAGATCGGCCACAGTACATACAGTACATACAACCAAATGACGAAGCGAGAGTCTGCATCAATGCATGCGTACACTAGAAAGCCAAAATGACTCAGCTTTTCATACCCGTCGAGGCACCAGAAATATTCGGTCCCGGCACGCGAAAGTTCCCGCGTTCCTGAGGTTGAAAGCCCAAACTCTTCACATGTGAGGACAAGGTATATTCACTTATTGGTGGGAGGCCTTGTTCTTCAATCGCTTCGTTCATTGAACGTCGAATTGTGGCAAGTGGAACCTCTTGATCAAGAAGCTCAGAGATCTCTTTGCTGCTTTCCCGAAGAATACGAGCATGCTGAGTCTTCCGGTCTAATCCCCAGTCCATGAGCCGTCGTTGTAGGGTACGCGTGGTTTATACTTTAGCAAGACGAGTCTGGACAGTCTGGACAGTCTGGACCAATTCTCGTAGGCTGTTGCGCACGTCGCTTTGCTGAATCGGGTCTAATTTTGGGCCGAGTTCCGGCTCCACGGTAATTCTAGCGCCAGATTGATACATATGTATGTACATATGTATGTACATATGTATGTACATATGTACTCTGTACTCTGTACCCTGTACTCCGTAGATTCGGCGCTCAATCTCCGGCGCGCTCCAATCGGCCATGCTGATGATGACAAGCCTCCGTGTGGACGTACCCGACGAATCAACACCCTCACCATGCGTCGCTCGTCGGTCTTTGCCACGCTGCTCGTCGCGACACCTACACTTGCCATCACCGGGCTTGCTGATGACGACCTCCGCAACATCCCCTCTCCCGGAGACGACTTCGACATCCACAACGGCAAGCTCCTGGCTCCCATCTTAATCCCCCGCGTGCCCGGCACACCGGGGAATCGAGCCGTTCAACAGCATTTCGTCGACTTCTTCAAATCCTCTCTCCCAGACTGGGAACTGATCTGGCAGAATTCCACGCAGAAGACGCCCCTCAGCGGCGACAAACATGTCCCTTTTTCGAACCTCATCTTTCGACGCGACCCGCCCGCCTCTCGTCCCGGCGATGTATCGCGATTGACCCTCGTGGCGCATTTCGACAGTCTGGCTGATCCTCCGGGGTTTCTTGGCGCTATTGACTCTGCGGCTCCCTGCGCGATGCTCATGCACACGGCGAGGAGTATCGACGAGGCCTTGACTGCGAAGTGGAAGGCCGAGGCCGAGGTACATGACACTGATGATGATGGGCTGGATGAGAAGCACGGTGTGCAGATTTTGTTTCTAGATGGGGAGGAGGCGTTTGTGAAGTGGTCTGCTACGGATTCGTTATACGGAGCGAGGTACAGTCTGAACATCCATCCCCCCTTCCCTTTCTCGAGATTATATTTTTTTTTTTCGCTTTCGAACTTTATACAGGTGCAAAAATGCCGGAACTAACTCGTGCCTCAATCTTTTACTTTTTTTTTTTTTTTTTTTTTTAATTCTCGGGTGGATGATATTTCTAGATCTCTTGCCGAAGAATGGGAATCACAATTCCATGAAGCCGCGTCCTTGCATCGAACACCCCTAGACTCCATCAGTCTCTTCGTCCTGCTCGATTTGCTCGGAACAAGGAACCCCAGCGTGCCCTCGTACTTCCTCCCCACGCACTGGACATACCAAAGCATGGCTGCGCTCGAAAAACGCATGCGAGATCTCAAGTTGCTCGAAACGAAGCCCCAGAGGGCCTTTCTGTGGAATTCGGATAAAAAGGCCGAGGCGTTTCATCACGGCGGTATTGAAGATGATCATATTCCCTTCATGATGCGTGGTGTGGATATCCTGCATGTTATCCCGTCGCCGTTCCCGGCTGTTTGGCACAAGATGACGGATAATGGGGATAATTTGGACTTGCCGACTGTGCGGGACTGGGCCAAGATTGTGACTGCGTTTGCGGCGGAGTGGTTGGATTTGGGGACGTTTCTTCCGAAGAAGGCGTCTAGAGTGAAGATGGGGGGCGATAGTGCAGGATCGAAGCCTAGCAAGAGGACGGAATTATAAAATGACGTGGGCTGAGCTGAATTGAACAGTGGGCAAGTCCCTGGGGCGTGGC
Organism: Claviceps monticola; assembly: GCA_018360055.1. Classification (NCBI taxonomy): domain Eukaryota; kingdom Fungi; phylum Ascomycota; class Sordariomycetes; order Hypocreales; family Clavicipitaceae; genus Claviceps; species Claviceps monticola. Next base: position 67,219 of record SRPP01000073.1, read on the forward strand.
TCTTTTATGTCATTGGTCTTCTTTTGTATCATTATGTGGCGTCATGGAGTTGGTCTGTTCTATTTTGTGTATACTCGAGTCTGATGGGACAGAGAAAAGCGATAAATTTGAAATGTGAGATGTGGTCTCGACCTTCCATCTCGAGCTACATTTCACGCGACAGGGCCGTATTCTTCTCTACTTGGCAAACATTACACTCTTTGCAAACAGACGCGTGTCTCTCTGACCTGATGGGGTATAATCTGTTCTCAGTAGGTTCATGGGGTGGTAGCTTCGGGTCAGCACGTCTCGCAAAGGAGCCGTGGGTAACAACGTGAAAAAATCAAGTTCCAGGGGATGATTATGCAGCATGACGGTCACTTTTTCTGGGCATAAGGGTTGCCAAAATCGGATACCGACTTCTATGGTAACTATAGAAAGATAATCAATCGTTATCGTTATTTATAGCACCTCGAACGAGAGCAACATTCCGGCCGAGTTGCGCACCACGTGAAGGCACAGAAGAGTGGTGGCTATTCGTCAAACTTGAGCCGCCCGACGTGAGAAAAGGAAAGCTTGGCTGGGGCGCGTACATAGAAATCCCGAATTAGATACGGAGTACGGAGTAACTATGTATGCTTTCTATCGATCGGCATCGCGCTGGCTGGGCGAGTTTGCGCTCACAGCTGGCCATTGCTGGCTCGCCATGGCCAGCCAATCAGCACCGCCAGCCAGCTCCGTCCACCGGACCACGTCTCCCCAAGCTTCGTGCATGTGGGTACATAGCTGTCCTCTTGCACGCCATCTCGAAACGCCCACCAACTCTCCGCGCAACAAGCATCATCAACAATCATGCGCGTCTCCATTGCTTCCACGGTCATTGCTCTCGCAGGAGCAGCGCAGGCGGCTGCTTCAGTATGGAGCTTTGCGGATGCCTCCGTGTCTGTCGGCAAGGCCTCGGACAAGGTCACTGAGAAGTAAGAAGAGCTCCCACGCAAAGCACCGATTCCAATGGCATGATGTGAGGGACACGAGCAGGTGGCTGAACTGAAAAGACCGCACGAGATTGCTAACAGAACACCTTTTCGTTCTTGTTCTTTCGCAGGTTCACCGACGCGAACCGAGTTAAGAAGGCGCTCGCTCTGGGCCATCAGGATACGCTCAAAGTGTTGTTGACTACAAAGGAGGGCTCAGCGGCGAAACGCCCACACCAGGCGTTTCTCGTGGTGAAGGAGGCGGCGTCTGGTCTGGAAGCACCGTTTCCGCTGACGGTCAAGGAGTCGGGAAAGGCCATGGTGCAGATTGTACGTTTGGTTTGGGAATCCGACCCAATGACCCCACGCCCTTAAGATGAAACGAGCATTCCACTGGAGAAACTGGGCGTGAGCGATTCGAACTGACCCTGCCTGCGACGGCCATATAGTCTCAGAAAGATCTCCCCATTCAGTTACTCTCCTCGACGTCCCCCCTCGAAGCCAGCCTCATTCTCGGCTCTACCGGTTCGACAAAGGGGTCTGTGACGACTGTTTTCGACATCGAGATTAAGACAGATCCGAGCCATGCTGCACCCAGCTCTGTGGCGCCGCTTCGATATGGCAAACTAAACGAGATTCATCACATCTTCAAGGCAGATCCCCAGAATCCGCCCAAGCTTGTGTCTCTAATCTTTGCACTAGCCGTGTTGGCTACGGTGCCAGCTCTGTTTATTGGGGTACGTGAGCAGGCGATGACGAATATTTGTTCATGTCTCTTTTTTTTGGGAGGCCGATGTTTATGAAGCACAATGGGCAATGTGCTAACGTTTTGCAGTGGATCGCACTGGGCGGTAACCTTTGTCACGCCAAAAAGGCCATGAGCAATGCGCCACTCTCGCACGCCCTTTTTTTCGGCTCCGTTGTTGCAATGGAAGGTGTCTTCTTTTTGTACTATAGCGCGTGGAACCTGTTCCAAACGCTGCCGGTGATGGGCGTCGTTGGCGCAATTGCGGTCTTTAGTGGCACGAAGGCGCTTGGGGAAGTTCAAGGGCGTCGACTGGCCGGGGAGCGATAGTCTGTCGCTGTCACCAATGACCATTGGGTGCCGTTTCAGGACTGAGGAGACACTAGCGGTCTAGCGGAGGACGTCAACGTGACCAGGGGTGGCCGGGTGTGGGGGAGCGGGGAGATTCGAGAATGATTTGTTTGATGTTTTGAACTTTGGAGCCGCGTGCACAATGGAAACGATCATGGGGCTCTTTTTATCAAGTCGCGTGGAAGAGACGAATGCACCGGCACGAGGGCCAAGGAGGTGTTGTGTCTCCCTTTGCCGGCCTCTGCTAGAGCGACAGCGCAGGTCGCAGATGAGAATATGTACCTATGTATATTGTACATTGTACATTGTACATTGTACATACTCCGTAGTATCGTACACATTGTTGGTGACACCGATGGGTTGGGACGTGGCTCCACCCCTTGCTTCGGACCCAAGCCCTTGGCGCTGACTGGTATCCGCTATGTCGGATCTTGTCGGAGACGGGACACATCACAACGCCGTCTTGACGATTTCTTGACAAGTTGCTGCATAGCCCCGTGCCATCCGGACAGTAGCAGCGCCCGGACAAAACATTCGAACAGTAGAGACGCATCTTAATTTGGAAGGGCCTAACTTGGAAGATAGCTCGTTCAACTGACATGCTCAACGATAAACGACACAAAGTGTCACTTGCGTACTCTCCGTTCCCGTGCTGACCTCATAGCCCTTGGTCGCAGTTGATCCCTTCCTCTTCCTTCCTCCTCCTTCCTCTTCCTTCCTGCCTTTTAGATTCCTATTCCTATCAGCGATGCTTATCATCCCATCCTCTTATATATCTTATATGACTAGCCGTTTTCCGATTATATCATTCATGAATTTCTCACCTCTACTCTCCTACGACTTGTTCGCTTTGTCCCACCTGCGACTCCTTTGCCCAATTATATAGCATCCTGTTTTTAAATACATCGCTTTCTCACCATAGAAGTCGCCTCGCCATATTTCACAATGTCAGAAACGTAAGTGATTTTCACCCTCCGCGCGCGTTTGCCAACGACGATGAAGATTACTAAATACTGTGTCTAGGGCGTTCAACTTTCCCTCGTGCGAGGAGACGATGCAGCATCCGGCATATAATTCAGCTGCTTGGGGCCTCGAGCCGCATTCGTCCGGCAAGCTCGCTGTTGCAAAGGAAAGGGGAGGCCCGTTAAACTTGTATTGGGAAATCCATGGACAGGGTCCCACGAAGATTGTAGTATGTATAGTCCTTGTTTCACCACAACTCGCATGCCGAGACGTGAAATATGTCGTCACACTCTCACGCAACGTACACATACATATATACAGTATACTCTTGAAACTAACTCGCCATCCCAGCTCATCATGGGCCTCGGCGCCATCCTCACAACATGGCAAATCCAAACCCACTACTTCGGCCACCTCCACGGTGACAAATACACAGTCCTCGTCTTCGACAACCGCGGCATCGGCCGCAGCGACGCCCCCATCTTCCGCTACTCCTCCTCAGCCATGGCTCTCGACACCATCGAACTTCTCGACCACCTCGGCTGGACTTCCCCCCGCCAGCTCAACATCGCAGGCCTTTCCCTCGGCGGCATGATCGCCCAAGAAATCGCCTGCCTGATCCCTCAGCGCATTCAATCTCTCTCTCTGCTCTGTACCACCGCATACGCTGATAGTGGCAGGCCTTTATCGCAATCTGTATGGCTGCACCTGAAGCGCTTCCGGCCCAAGACAGAAGACCAGTCCATACACGATACCGCAAGGACTGTGTTTCCTCTTGAGTTTCTGACCGCAAAGGACGATACTATTGCGTTGCCCTCCCCGCGCACGACGCCCAAGTGTCGCTCGGCAGATACTCCCGATGGGGAATATCCCCATTTCGACTCACATTTCCAGCGGTTTCAGGCGCAGGAGTTGCACAAGCGGCACGGAAAGGTCGGCACGTTTACGCGGTCGGGGTTCTTTTGCCAACTCAGTGCTGCGGCGGGGCATTCCAAAAGCGCGGCCCAGCTAGCCAAGATGGCGGATGAGGTTGGCCGGGAGAGGATACTGGTGATGCATGGCGCGAGGGACGATACGCTCGTGGTAAGGAATGGGGAGAGGTTGATTAGGGAGGTGAAGCCGGGGGTGGGGATCATAGTGGAGGGGATGGGGCATGCGCCTATTATGGAGAGGAGTGCGTGGTTTAATAAGTTTTTGGAGGAGAAGTTGGAGGCTTGGGGGAAGTTGTAAGTTGTGACTTTATGAGGGGGGCGTGAGATGCTTTCAACGTACATACATACATTCATACTATTGAGCAATTTGGTGGGCATAATGGTGGTGTATAACTATTTGACAAGAGAGCTAGGTTACTCGACGAGGGAGAAGGTGGAAAATAACTATGTAGTTATGTGCGTCTGGCTGGTAAGGCCGTCACGTGATGCGGCTCCCAGCACCGAGCATGTGTTGCACAAAAGAGTGGGCGCAGCCGTCTGGCCACTGGTTTGTGCTGTACAGAGTACATGCCCCTATATACCCTGCGACAGCATGGCTTACTTCTCAACACATACACTTATATCTGTTACATATCCACGGAATACATACATGCATACGTATACTTGCACATATCCAAGGAGATGATGCAAAAAGACAAATGGCTCTAAAAAAAGACCCACAGTCAAGTACAGTCAAAAGAAAATAGGCTTCAGATGGGGACAGATTCGGGGATTGGCGGGTAAACATTCGATAAATGGCTCGGGAGGAGAGATTGGACGAGTGTCCAATTACTTTCTCTTGTCAAAAGCGTGTCGTTGTGCTATGGTATCTTCCAGTGTACATACATACATACATACATACATACATACATACATACATACATACATACATACATACATACATACATACGTACATACATACATAGCAGAAACCAACTTGCTCCTGCAGCAATGCGAAACAGGAACCCAAGCGCCTAGACTACCTAGTGCGACTCTATCTATAATGCTAGCTTCGCAACAGCAGTTACTACATATTGCCAACGAGTCGAAAACGCTCGTCATCATGTATGTATGTATGTATATACTTACGCAAATAGGAACCTCTTCTCTTAAGAGAACCGAATCTCCTCGTCCCCCTTACGGCCCGGAAACTACTTTCCTCTACATCACCGAAAAATCCCCAACACTACCACCTCCCTCTCCCTACGGCATAACTAACCCAATCCCACTCAGATTTTCCTCATCAAGCCTGTTCCCCGCATTTACACCCCCGGCGATTGGATTCGCCCGATAATTGAACAAGTAATAGTGCAACTGCCCATCTCCACCCCCGAATTTCTGCTGCTCCAAAAACAGAGCATTGTCCATCAAGGTCAACGCGTTAAACACATCCAGCTTGGCCTTCTTGCCGAGGATGAGAGCATCCTTGATGAGCGCGTTCAGGCGTGTTTTGAGGGCCTCCTTGTCGGGAGGGGTGGTGAGGCCGACTTCGGTGGCGTAGTAGAAGAGGTAGGCTACGCGGAGGACGTCGTTGTTTTTGATGATGGAGGATTCGACGCAGAAGAAGGAGAAGAAGTCGGTGATGTTTTTGTCGTTGTCCTGGTTTTTTTTTCCCGGGGGGGG
>SRPP01000074.1:0-72213 GCA_018360055.1 Claviceps monticola
TTGCATGTCTCAACGCCCCATTCCATTTATCTTCTTTTAAGCTAGCTACCTTCAAAAACACCGTCTGCTCATTGCATGAATGCCTATACTTATCTGATCTTCAAAGTTCACTCCCTACTGAGAAACGCGAATTCGTAGCTATTTGAACTGTGACAAGACGCGAGGGTCGTATGTAGAATCGCACGGCGTTTTGGTCCTCTGGCTTGCACTGTAGTTTGGGCGAGGTACATGTTCGAAGAGAAAAATGGAGTGAAAAGTGGACCGTACCTGGCGCCGACTGAAATCGTACCTAACGCGCAATTCGTCTCTATATTTACGTGTGAATCCGGATCTGGAAGACGTGCTTGGGCCGGAACCAGGAAGGAACTCATGAATCATCCCGCAATCCTGGAGACTCTGACTACTCGTTTCAGGCTTTCAGCCCGGACGTCAATGAAGCAATTTCCCACACTCGTCGTACCAAAAGCGTCTCTCCATTTTTATTGACCTTGACTGGGAGCGCAGCCAGCGATGAAGCGAAGAAGAAGTAGCAGAGTCAGAGGTGAGGACTGCAATGTAATGACTACCGACAACTCACTTGGGAAGTAGGCGAGAAAACAAACACACAGTTACATCTATCGAGTTACTTCCTGGCGAGCTTCATGTGTGAGCCCTTTCCTACGACCCTCTTCAGTGAAGGCAGTGCAAGCGGCGATTGCGCCACATCATAAACGATATCCTTTCGTGGCCGGAAAGGTTATCTGATTACTCTGTGGGCCAGAGCATAGCTACCAGATTTCGTCCTGCATGGGATGATACAATCCACGCATTGGCGTGATGCAGACGGGACATCCACTGTTGCCCAAAATATCTTGACCAGATATCAAAGTGAATGGCGACCAAGATGAGGATCCCGACGAGGCTTGGTCTTTTATCCCTCGTCAAGGCAAGTCCTGATATATTCGACTGTTGGGGCATTGGGTAACTCAATTTCTAGAGAGAGTCACTTATAGAAGTTACAAGGTCACAATTTCGTTACACCAAGAAATAGATAGGGTTGCTATGTTGGACGAGGTGGCATGACTTTCGCATCTCGTGGCATGAGCCCCCTCTTGCTACACCTCGGCTGTCTTGAGTCTTGACTCATTGCGGCTGGTACACCTCATGTAGGTATGTCTTGTTTTTCTTACGCAATAGCTTCATGCAACTGCGTCCATTCCATGAATCTGGTGGCAACAACAGCTGGCCAAGGTATACTCCGTAGATCAGACATACCTATTCAGCAGCCGGCTTTGACTGGTGTTGAAGGCCATTGTCCCTTATTCGTGAGGTGTAACGAGTAGTACCGTGACGCAGCTGTGTTCTGGTGAAGTACCTAACTATTGAAGCGCGGAATGCAGTGGCGCGATATGGGCATCATCACCTGCGTCACACAAGGTTGAAGTCGAAACGTTGATCAGGCCAGCTTTAAAATCGGACTGCTCTCATTGGCCAGGGAGACAGGGTGGTTCGACTTGCGGACGACCTTGACCAATGAGAGCATTCAAAATTAAACGCGACGCCATTCTGCCGAGGGCTCAGAATCACGTGTAGAGCCTGTCCTCAAGCAAGACAAGATTCGACAACTTCCCGCACAATTCCCCGCCCTGACGACCAATCAGCGATTTATGCACCGGTACGTACTCCGTACACGGTACATACATGTATCAAGCAACCGTCTCGTGTGGCATCTTCCGTCGTTCGATGCCTTATCGATGGATGATGCCTTATCTGCCTCGACCAACGCATCGTCTCCCGCGCTTGCTTTTGTTCCTCGCATCTACCACCCTTTGCCATCGACTGGTGTCAACGCACTTGTACAGTAGAGTTGCAGAAAGTCTGATCGACTGGGGGGTCTTACTTTTCTTTCTCTCCCTCCTTTTCTCGCACCATTTTGGCCGCAGCTCATTCAAGGGTGCCGCCCGCCTAGGCACCAAAATTTGCTGTGGTCGAAGAAACAGCTTTGCCAATATTAGCTCGACGACCAGAACGCAGCCAGCAAAGCCTCGACTCGACCGACGTACATCACAGAGTCCCGACTCCCGACATTTGACTATAAATACGATCATATATCTTTTTCGCCCGGCAGTGCACTCATCAAGCCACAATGGTTCTCTTGCATGCCAACCACCAAGACTACTACTACCCGTTTTCCGCAGTCACCCTAGCCTACTTCCTTCGTTACTCCTCTCCTGAGCTCAATCCTTTCGCCTCTCATGTCCTTAGCACCGATACCATCTCCAGTCATGTCGACCCCGAGACACAGCGTCTTCATACCACGAGAATCCATCTGAAAAAGAGTCGCCTGCCAGGCGCAGTCTTCAAGCTGTTACCCGCCAGTGTCACGGGAGGCGGTAGTGGCGACAAGGCCTCGTATATCTTGGAGACCAGTGTTGTCGACATGAAGGAGGGATGGATGCACACCAAAAGCCAGAATCTCAACTTTACGAGCATCCTGACTGTGCTCGAGCAGCAAGACTTCAAACGCGACGCCGAGAACATGGCCAACCACACCGGGGTGGATATATCAGTAAAGTGTTGGTCACGACTGGGTGAGAAGCTCAGAGGAAAGATTGGACAGTCTCAACAGGAAGGTGGTCTGATCTCCGGTATCATGGGTGGTTGGGGTGCCAAAAGCCTACAACGGACAATCGAGAGACTCGCTTCCACCAAGACGGTTGACCAACTTGGAAAGAGCCGCGACGGCATGCGAATTGTTTTGGAGCGCCTTCGCAACCACGGCGTGATGGGGGTTCTGGAAACCCTGAAACGAGAGCGCCAGCGGCAGGCCCTCGGTGCTTGACCGGAGCGCCGTGTATGATTTTGAGTCCATGGCAGGCCGTGTCACTCGTCGTGAGCGATTGTTCCCACGCATATCCACGACAATTTATGTATGCACCGGGGGCATTGCATTTCCACTGTACAAAATCATGTCCTTTAGCAAGGCGCCTTGTTGTTTTTGTTCTTTTCTCTTCTCTTCCGCATTTGCGTTGGGTGAAATCGGGCCGCACTTTGAACATCCTGCAGGCGTTAAGTCCAAGACGCCAACCGCCGCGAAAACAATAAAGAACCCTTGAACAAATTCAGCCGGCTAGGTCTTGAATGTCCATGGAAAGCCATGGTAGGGATATACATAGGTTAGAAGCAGAAATAAATATGTACATATATGTAAAACCTAAAATCGTTGCGGTCGGCAATTAGTCATGACTAACCTGCTACATACTAAGACGTCGTGTTTCCAAAGGATTGAATGCGACCAGACCCCTTCAACTTTGATGTCATTGTACGATGTGGGTCTGGTGCCACGTTTCGCAGGCTCGCAGCTCGGGCTGGACCACTTTCAACCGGCTCAACCCTCCCTGCATTCTTTGCTGTTCTTCTGACCAGTGATGGGGCCATCGTATTTCAAGATCTGCAAGCCCGCACAAGAGACCGACAGACAAGTCACAAGGTACATACCATTGCGCGGCAGCTTCAAGATGGCAGAGCCGGTGTCCGTCCTGTTCGTCTGCCTCGGCAACATCTGCCGATCAACCATGGCAGAAGGCATCTTCCAACACCTAGCTCAGCAGCCACAATACAAAGACAAGATTGGCAAGATTGACTCCTGCGGGACAGGTGAGATATCTGGACAGATCATCCCCTCGTACACATTTCACACTCGTACATTTTGAACGTGTTGGCAGAATCAACAGATGGGAATCGGATGCGCAAACTGACTTCTGCTTCGCGCAGCTGCCTACCATTCAGGGGAACAGCCGGACTCGAGAACGCTATCCACCCTCCACGACAATGGCATAACAACCTACAAGCATGCGGCGCGACGTGTAAGTCTCCCACTCGAAGGGCCCAACCGAGCCGGTGGCTAATAATCTATTCTTGGTTCGATGCGCTAGGTCAAGACGCAGGACTTCGACACATTTGACTACGTGTTTGCCATGGACAAGTCGAACCTCTCAGACTTGAACAGACTTCGGAAGAAGGGCAAAGCAAAGGTGATGCTCTTTGGAGAGTTCAGCGGCATGGGCGAGGCGGAGGTTGTGGATGATCCTTATTATGGCGGGAGAGATGGGTTCGAGAAGGCGTATGAGCAGTGTAGTCGGTTTGCGAAGAATTTTCTCCAGGAAGTTGTTGGGGAGTAGACAAGTACTATCTGGCGGTGCGGTACTGTATCATGGACGAATGTTATAGCGGAAGAGTTCCACACCAGACAGAAGGCCTCGTCAATCGTTGCCTGGATGGGCCAACGTCGAAAGGCATGATGGCTCCGAATGGATGGACCATGGATGCAAGATGATGGGGTTTACATATAGCGCTGGTGCTCTGTGGCGCAGGCACAGGGCCATGGACAAAGATGGACAAAGATGAACAAAGGCGCCCAGGGTCGAAAGGGAAGAGCGGGGCTACATATCCGGGTGAATTGGAAGTCCCTGGACAGGTACGGAGTATGTACCAACAAGAACTGGCTCGGATTACCTCGGCCAACCTGAGCGGTCAATCTAAGCGGTCATTCTAAGCGGTCAATCTGAGCCGGCCTTTCAGCGCGATCATCAGTCCCGGTGGATGGTCGTCAATTTGCGCCTGTTAGGAGGGTATCGCGACTTTGTTTATAACTTACAGAGTATGTACTAGGTACTCTGTACTTCTGGCAAATTGCCGGTTGACGATGACTGATGAGGCAGGCGCGCGCTTAGAAGAAGTCCGGCAGGAACACTACTGGACGGGAGAAGGAAGGAGCGAGCTGCGCCGGCGCGACAGAGTGGACGACACCCCTCTTGCTGCCGGCTCACTCAGAGAGTCGGACTCAGCACAAGAGCTCTCATGAACAAGCAATGAATGACCTGTGCTGGAGCAGCTCCATCTTCTTCCCCCATCCATCGTGATTCGTGCATCATCCATTATTAATTGTTATTAATTGTTTTCCATTAACTGAGGTTGTCTATTCTCCATCAAACCTGACCGGGACCTGTCATCTGTGACCTGGCTGGTTGACTCTTGAGTCGTCGGGTCACCTCAAGGCTCAAGACGCCGTCCCCCTGTACTCCGTACACAGTACAGAGTACATCCGCCCAATCTGTGTTTCATGCCGTTCCGTCACATCTGCGTGACGACGTGCATGTCTTGGCAAGCTGCATCGGCTCTTCATTGCTTGACCTGTAGCTTCCGTCACCTTTCTTCCTTCGGCCATATAAGCTGACCTTTGCGCCGCTCCTGCTTGTTGGCTCACCGTTCAAGGCCGACAAAACATTGCAGCCATCGAAGGCGCGTATTGACAGCACGATATCCTCACCTCAGACGCGGGGTCACTCAGAGACGTCTCCTCTCTCTCTCCCCCCGTGAGAAGAGAACCTTCGCCCCGCCCGCTTTGTCCCCTTCGCGCGCGATACGACAGCACAAACCGGCTGAACGCGCAGCTCGCTCGGCACCTTTACGCACGCAGCCATGACGGACATCCCCGGACGCAGAGCCTTCAAGTGCTTCAATCAGGAATTTGTCGTCGACGAGAGATACACCGTCACAAAGGAGCTGGGACAGGGCGCCTATGGGATTGTCTGGTACGTTTTTGTGCGTCCTGGACCGGCTTGGGAATCGCGGAATCGCCAACGGCCCCGCCATCCTTAGGGCAGAATCATGGCTAATCGCGCATCTTGTCTCCATCACAGTGCCGCTGTCAACAACCAAACAAAGGAGAGCGTTGCCGTGAAGAAAGTCACCAATGTCTTCAGTAAAAAGATTCTTGCGAAGCGCGCTTTGCGCGAGATAAAGCTACTGCAGCACTTTCGCGGTCATCGCAATGTAAGCATGTCCGCACTGCCCCGCGGCACGCTACCCCGCTTGACTCTTCAGAACCTATTGAGAGTTGAAGGTTGAACGCGGGCGACGGTTTGCTGACGGGCAGCTTGCGCGCGCCAGATTACATGTCTATATGACATGGATATTCCTCGACCTGAGGTGTTCAATGAGACGTATCTTTATGAAGGTTCGTGGTTCTGTATGATGCGCTTCGCGCTCAACGATGTTGAGAATTGCCTTGTGCTGACGCCTGCTGAACTCAATATAGAATTGATGGAATGTGACCTGGCCGCCATTATTCGATCTGGTCAGCCGTTAACGGACGCTCATTTTCAATCATTCATATACCAGATCCTGAGTGGTCTCAAGTATATCCACTCGGCCAATGTCTTGCATCGAGATTTGAAGCCAGGAAACTTGCTGGTCAACGCCGACTGCGAACTCAAAATCTGCGATTTCGGTCTGGCACGTGGATTTTCAGCAGATCCGGAGCAAAACGCTGGCTACATGACGGAATACGTTGCTACCAGGTGGTACCGAGCTCCAGAAATTATGCTCAGCTTTCAAAGTTACACCAAAGCCAGTACGTGATCCCCCTGTTTCCTCTTCGCTGATAAGGTGGTGTGATGCCTATCTAACAGAATGCTCTCCCATAAAAAGTTGATGTCTGGTCTGTTGGGTGTATTCTTGCCGAACTTCTCGGTAGCCGACCCTTCTTCAAGGGTCGAGACTACGTCGATCAGCTGAACCAGATTCTACACGTTCTTGGCACCCCTAATGAGGAGACTCTGTCGCGCATTGGCTCTCCTCGTGCCCAAGAATACGTCCGCAATCTTCCCGTCATGCCCAAGAAGAACTTCGCCACCCTATTTCCTCAAGCTAACCCTCACGCCCTGGACCTCCTCGACAAGATGCTGACTTTCGATCCCTCTTCACGCATCAGCGTGGAGCAGGCGCTTGAGCACCCGTACCTACAAGTGTGGCATGATCCTGCGGATGAGCCCAACTGCCCCACCATATTCAACTTTGACTTTGAGGTCCTTGATGATGTCGGTGAGATGCGCAAGGTGATACTCGATGAAGTTATACGCTTTCGTCAGATGGTGCGGACTGCCTCCAGTGCAGAACCCACGACGGGCCAAGCCCAGACCGCGGCTGCTGGCCAGGTACCGATGCCCCAGGCTGGTGGGCAGTGGAAGGCGGAGGACCCCCGACCTCAGGAGAATACCCCTCAGGGTAACGGCCTAGAGCAGGATCTTCAGGCCGGTTTGGACGCGTCCTGAATGAGGGGGGGGGGGGAAGATATAGAAGATGAAAAAACTGCACGACCAGCTTGACCATGAATGAAAGTCAAGAAGTGTAGATCGACTGGCAGATACGTCACGGGGAGCGAGATGAACGTAAGATGGGTGACATGGCGATTGTGAAATGAAAAAGCTTTCAGTGTATCAATTAAGCGTGCCAATCTGCCGTAGGTGATGTGAACCATGTGGCTTACAAGGTCATGGCTTGAAACTGAAGCCTTTGAGAAAATGAGGTCTTGTAGCGGTCTGGGGTGAAAGTGGAGCAAAACTACATATTCGCCAAGCAAGTTTTCGCAACCTTGGAAAGTGGTGGACTGACCAGAGGGGGAGAATCGATGGGGAGAATCATGATTGGTATCAGATGTGAGCGCTCCTTGTACGCACCTTTATACCAACTCAGTCACTCGGTTTCTCACCAGGAGAGTAGGAGGGAAACACATTACACAGCATTCTATTGTACGCAACTACACCGCAAAGTAGATTCCGATTTGGCAGAGCCATTGCTCTCTGGGGGGTTGCAAAAAAGGTATGCTACATATATGTGAAGCTCGGAGTCGAAGAGAGAGAGAGAGAGAGAGAGAGAGAGAGAGAGGGTATCCAAACCACCAACCCCCCTCCCCCCTCCCCCAGAAGAAGCAAAAAGTAAGTAACAGAGAAAGAAATGAAAAGCAATGAAAGAAGAAGAAAACACAATCTCATGTCCTTGGCACGTTTTGCCCCCCTTGCCCCCCTTGCCCCCAAAACCAATACATGGCAGTATACACCGTGCTATCCTGCCCAGCCGCCTTCCCACACCCATGACTAGCCCCCCCCGAAGTCAAGACACGGTACACATACTCAACGCCGCCCACACTCCCAGGCTTAGCACCCAACTGAAGCCAGGCCACCGCCCCCGTGCCCTGAGGCCCTCTATCTGCATCAACAGGCGCATCCACAGCCGCCAGCTTATCGCAAAGAACATTCGTCTCCCCCCCTCGAAGAATAAAGTCAGCCGTGCCAGCCGCAGTAAACAGATGGTGTCCCAGAAAGGGAATAGGCTTCTTCACGCCCCAAACACGGAGGGGCTCATCGGCCGGAAAGGGCTCCGTCAGTGAAGCACCCGGCGATGTGGGCTCCACTCGTCCATCCGTGGAGGAGTAGTTCAGGTTCAGAGGCACAAGATGCGACCAAATCGCGCGACGGGGCAGGCCGTCCCAGTCTTCTTTTCGGGGGAGCGAGTCGTCGTCGTCGTCGTCGTGGGTTTGTCCTGGGTAGAGCGCTGTGATGTCGTAGAGCATGGCGAGGGCGCCGGTGGGGGAGGGACTGGCGCCGATGTGGGAGCATGTGTAGTTTTGGATGCCGAAGCCGAGTGCAATGTGTAGGAGTTTGGAACCGGTGGGCGGTTGGGGAAGATTGTGGGCTAGAGAGATTTTTTTTGGGTAGAAAAAAAAAAAAAAAGGCCCTTTGGTGAGTACATATTGTATGACGCTGGTTTTTTTTTTTTTTTTTTTTTTGGGGGGGGGGGGGGGGGGGGTTTCCCTCAGGAGGAAGTTTCTTGATTGCTTTTTCTGCGACTTGTTTCCTTCTTGGCTTCTGGGGCCCTGGGGGGTTGGAATAGCTAACTTACCATGCTCGATTTGGGGGAGTGTGGGCGGCGGGATGGGCCTCGGTGCGCAGGACTGGGAACAGAGGCCGAGTGCCAAGGCGGAGGATAGGAGAAGAAGGAGCCTCCACGGTGATGAAGTCGGCATGGTTTTTGGATACATCATTCGTTACGTTACAAGGAACGAATAGGGATGGAGAGAGATGGGAGAGGGGTCGAAGAAGGGGAGGGAGAGATGTTTTGTTGGCCAGAATCTTCAGTTGTTCGTCATATGCAATGTGCGAATAATGAAAAAAAAAAAAAAAAAAAAAAAAAAAAAGGAGGGGGGGTAAGGAATCGACTGGATCGAATTGACCTGACCGTTGGTAGCAAACGCGACGTGGAAGAAGAGGTTGCGACTTGCAAGTCCAATATATGTACTGTACCGCACGTGTAGAAGAATAGTATCTGGCCGCTTGTCAGGAAAGCAGAGAAACCGCGGGCGTTGATGTATTCTTAACCCCAGCCGGGGAATTCCAGCCGGGATGAAAACGCAGGTGGCAGGAAGGTCTATGCGACAAGTTGACAACACACACGGGCAATGGCTGGGGTTCCATCGTCAAACGAATGAGAGCAGGGTTATGCAGAAGATGTTACGAGAACGGGCTTGGTGTGTTTGTAATGTGTGACGATTGGCCGTGTACCCGCCTCGGCGCTTACAGCGAGACGGCGTTGCAGTATGTATGTTTCGATGGGGGAAAACATGGGGGTTGGGGGGAAGCATTCTCCGGAGTTCGTACTTATGTCAGAGCTGGAGGAGATAACGGATCAGCAACCTTGTATGTACTCCGTACCGTGTAGGCGATTAATGCGGGATGACTGGGATAGGAGTGGCGGGGTGATGATGATGGCAGGTGGTTTTGGAGGAGGTTGAGAACTTGAAATGCGACAGCACGTGTTTGTCGACAGTCGAGATGTGGAGAGTACATACATACATGTTGAAGGACCTTTGAGGTTGCCGGGGTACATGGGTATATTTGAGGATCCTTGGTACATAACATGAGAGTGAGACATGTGCCTGCTGTCTTGGTGGAGGATAGACCATGAAGCAAATGGTTCACATGTTGAAATGTTGCCGCGAATGTCCCCTGTTTCCTGGACTTTTGGTACGTTACGTTCTCATGCATCCGGCCGGTCGTCGCAGACCCGGCGTTGCATCGTCGTCGATCCAGGCCATCTCATTCGCTGTCGCGTGTGCTTGAAGCGCTTCAAGCTGGTCAGTGGTCATGTATCGCTTGGATGCAGTCCGGGCCGCCTTTTTTCATCTGCTGTTCTTGAAAGAAGCAACTCGGCGAGGTCCTGTCGCGGCCAAGAATTGCCCGCCCCTTCAATCATGGCCCAAAACATTGACCAGCAGCTCGACAGCGGAGAATCAGATCATCTTCTCCGTACCTCGGAGTACAACGCAGATACATCATACAGACAGATGACAGGCGCGCTATGTGTTACACAGTACAGAGTACATATATATCTGCTTGTGAGTCAAAAGTAACCAGAGTACCACGTACCTTTCAAGATATCGGACAAGAGGTACCTACTGCTAATGGCCAGATGCATAGGTAGGTAAAAGTTTATGCACATATCTGCGGGGAGAAACAGGCAGTGTGTACGGAGTATGGAGTAACAGTTCGCAGTTTGAACTCAGCCTCCCAGTCCGGACTCCGGGGGACCAGCATTGCATACGGATTATCCAGCAAGCTCGGTTTTCCAGGCTCAAGCCCCCGCACCCTTATTTTGCTCATTGTCAACTCAGAACTGAGAAAAAGAAAATAGACACCGCTGTAATAAGCATCCTGATTCCTCAGTCGAGATAGGGAGCGCTCGTGTTAGCACTTCTTCGTCAAACCATCCCAAAGGCCTATCTTATGCCCTGAATGTGGCTGGCATTGTGCGATCGAGAAGATCCTTCCTACGTTTTGGCTTCCTGGCAAAGCCTATGTTTTCGCCCGTTTCACATGGTCACGTCAGTTTGGTTGCGCACGAGCTCGCACGATTTCCATAGCACGGACGAAAAAAGGGCCAAAAATAGTCGGCGTGAACCATTGGCGTAGATATCCCCGGATGCCTAGCGAGTGCCTCTGTCGACGGGGAGGGAGTGCAGAGAAGCCCAGAAGCCCAGAAGCCCAGAAGAACCTTTTCCCTCACGCCTGGTGGTGGCGACTCATGGTACGCGTCGTGGTTGCCGAGCCACCGTATCAATCATCACACTCGATAAAGAACCTGCTGCATGTGCATGCGGAGAGACGGACGCAAATGAAAAGTATTTATAGGGCGGAGCCACACCCTCCTCATAATATTTTTCTTTCCCTCACAACTCCAACCTCGATCGCAGAACCCCTCGAAAATCTCAAGCTCGTTTTCTTCGCACACACCGACTTCTCGTCTCCAGTTCTACTTCTCCCAGTTCTACTTCTCCTCCCTCTCCTTTTTATATTCCCATCACCATGGCCCCGGCTACGAGAGTCTCGTCAAAGTCCACGGAGACACCCGACCACCAAATCAACATCAACCAGGAAGTCCCGTTCAATACCGGTGACTCCTTTTAACTCGGCGACAACTTCGACTGACGGGTTGGCTAACCTGGAACGCCAACTCGCCATGGCAGAGCTGAGGGCCAAGATCGCGCAGGCGAACTCCCGACGCCACGCTTTCGAAAAAGAAATCGAGGCCGACGAGCAGGGCGCGGCCATTCCTAGCGTCACCCTGTCTGGCGCGGCCACCCCTAGCGCCACGTTGATCGGCACGGGGGACACCATCGGTGAGCGCTTGACCCCCCCTTTTTTCATCACAATCGCGAAGGAGCTTGTTGGCGTGTCCGCCGAGGACGTCAACGATATTTACACAGGCAAGTTCGAACCATGGAGCCTGATTCGCCTCCATCCGTCGCGTGGCGCCCGACCATCTCGCGACGAGCCCACTTCCAGCATTGACATTTCAGCGACCGGCATCCTCACGGTCAAGAAGAGGAATCACTCCCAATCGGAGTACGGCGTTCTTAAATTACACGTACGTATTACGGGCGTCTCTTCGGCGCGGAACATCCCGACGTGGTCTCCGCCATGAACAGGTTCGCAGCCTTCATCTTGGACAAGTCGGAGCACTACTCGTGGAAAAAATGTCTGGAATACGCCATGAAGCATCATCTGTCGGTCAAGGCAAACACCATCCATTGTGCCGCGCGAGAGAAAAGACCCCATGCTCACACCCCAATGTTGTTGTTGGTTTGTTTCGGTGGTTGACTCGCTGTTTTTGGGGCACACGGCATAACAAAGAGCCAACGGCGTTGGTGGGCTCGAATGTGAGCCACTTCCGGGGAGTCGAATGAGGCCGGCCAAGGTGCCCCCTCGAGGGGCGAGAACCCTCCGGTGTTATCCTGTGTCTGACGACAGGCTGGCCTGGCGTGGTCCTTGTTCCCGCACGCGGCACACTCGTGGCTATCGGTGCAGGCTCGGTCGGTGCATCCCTTCGGAGCGTTAAAATCCCTGCACACGATGGCTGTGGTTGTATCGGAGCGTTGACGCTTCTGAGAGGACGCCTGCGGGGGTGGGAGAGCGAAAAATGCGAGAAGTGGCCGTCAATCTGGACTCGGGGGTGGTCGAGCCAAGATGCGGCACAATGGATGGTGTTTGCCTTGACCGACAGATGATGCTTCATGGCGTATTCCAGACATTTTTTCCACGAGTAGTGCTCCGACTTGTCCAAGATGAAGGCTGCGAACCTGTTCATGGCGGAGACCACGTCGGGATGTTGCGCGCCGAAGAGACGCCCGTATATGTACGTGTAATTTAAGAACGCGTGCATGTAGACCAAGGGATTGGATCCGCACTCCGATTGGGAGTGGTTCCTCTTCTTGACCGTGAGGATGCCGGTAGCCGAGATGTCAATGCTGGAAGTGGGCTCGTCGCGAGATGGTCGGGCGCCACGCGACGGATGGAGGCGAATCAGGCTCCATGGTTCGAACTTGCCTGTGTAAATATCGTTGACGTCCTCGGCGGACACGCCAACAAGCTCCTTCGCGATTGTGATGAAAAAAGGGGGGGTCAAGCGCTCACCGATTGTGCCCACTGTGCCAGTCAACGTGGCGCTAGGAATGGCCGCGCCCTGCTCGTCGGCCGCGTTTTCTTTTTCAAAGGCGCGGCGTTGGGAGTTCGCCTGCGCGATCTTGGCCCTCAGCTGTGCCATGGCGAGTTGGCGTTCCAGGTCGGCCAACCCGTCAGTCGAAGTTGTTGCTGAGTTGGAGGAGTCACCGGTATTGAACGGAACTTCCTGGTTGGTGTTGCTTTGGGGGTCGGGTGTCTCCGTGGACTTTGACGAGACTCTTGTAGACGGGGCCATGGTAAGGAGGATATAAAAGGATCGGGAGAACAAGTAGGAATGGGGAGAAGTATAAATGGGGAGAAGTATAAATGGGGAGAAGTAGAACTGGAGAAGAGAAGTCGGTGTGTGCGAAAAAAAACGAGCTTGAGATTTTCGAGGGGTTCTGCGATCGAGGTTGGAGTTGTGAGGGAAAGAAAAAATTGTGAGGAGGGTGTGGCTCCGCCCTATAAGTATTGGGTTAGGATAATTCCACCGCCCTAAAGTAAGTGACACTCCCATCAGATCCATTGAGGGGTGATGGTGTCATCGAAGGCCGCTCCTTTGTCGCAAGCCGCCACCTTTGCTCTGCTCTCAATATTCTTGAGAGATTACCCTTTTTGTACTTTTCTCTTTCAAGTTCTCACTAAATACCTACATGCATGCATTGGATGGGATGTACGGAGATGTAATACATAGCTTTATCTGAGGCGATGATGTCACATGATGTGTCTTGACCCAGTCCTCGTGGCACGTGGCGTCCTCTCCACTATTACATACATAGCCCCTTTCTCGCTCGCTTCCTCAGCTTTCTCCCTTTCATCTTCCGCTGTCTCTCTCTATCCTCTTCCCGCCTCGACCTTTCCTGTTCTGAACAAGTTGAGGTGGCCAAGGTTGTTAGCGACCGCACCGTACCGCATCGCATCGCCTCGTCCCGTGCCGTCCGGTCCGGTAGTTGACCTTTTAAAATTACGACGACCAGGAACATTACAAAATCGCCCCAGCGGCGCATTACGTTCATACATAAACGGGTCTACCTGTCAACGCGTCACCATCATTGTCCCGTCAACAGCTGGTTGACGTAATACGTGTGATACACAACATGAGGGGTACCTAACCGTGGCAACGCCTTCAAGGTCACATGACAACCCCATGATTTAGTGCCGTGCACAGCGTTGAATCGGTCTGACACGAACCACACATCGAAGTACATGATTTTGGGTCCTGAGACTCGCCATACTTGTTGGACAATACATGGAGGGCCTGCTCACTACCCAAGTGCACTCGCATCATCGGCATGAAACAAACAATCTACAGTCACAGCCGTAGTAGCCGGCGGCTGTCTGTTTTTTAAAAGTTCCACTGAATCACCGTTGACGTACCTTTACCCATCTCAAACTCATAAGTCGTCTCTATATCAGTCCTTCCATAAAGTCCCCCATCCGGCCTCATGAGTCATGAGTCCTTGTCTCCAATATGAGCCCTCCAATTCCAGCTCCTGTTCGCTTTCCCACGAGCATATACGCATACCATATGTGTCTAGCCAACTCCCAGTGCACAGCATGTTGT
The DNA here is from genome assembly GCA_018360055.1 of Claviceps monticola. Lineage (NCBI taxonomy): Eukaryota > Fungi > Ascomycota > Sordariomycetes > Hypocreales > Clavicipitaceae > Claviceps > Claviceps monticola. The sequence goes on from SRPP01000074.1 coordinate 14,380, forward strand.
GGCATGTCTCCAATTGACAGCACAAGCAAATGCGACCAACGAATTCTGTACGCAGCACGCCCAGCCAGTGTGGAATACCGCGCAAACAGTTGCACCCTACCAAAGACAGAGTACATAATGGGTGCGATACACCTGGATAGGTAACATCAAGAAAGCCAATCGAGATCAACAAAAAACACCAGCAAAGCTCATCGTATCTAAGTGGACTCACTGACCAAATGCCATGAAAAACTTCCTTTCACGGAAGCTCCTGGGCGTGTTTTTTTTCCCCCAAGCATGGATGAAGATCAGTGGTTGAACCAACAAACCACAGCTAAGCTAGGGACCAAAAGAGCCGCCTGAGTCGAGACTTTCCTTACGAGTATCGAACTAAGCGGAAGAGAAAAAGGGGGATCGGAGCGCGTGACGGTGGTTTTGGATCATGGATAGCGGAAGCTGGTGCACGCCACGCGCGGCGTGATGCGACTATCATGCGAGCGATTCCAACAATGGAGGCACAACGAGCGGAATGCGGCAACATGGTGTGAAAGTTGATTCGCAGAACTCAGTGTATCATGGAATCTCCAAAGGCATGCACATACTAATGCACTCAAGGGTTTGCTCAGCCCGTGATCACGCAATTATTTATCCGAGAATGCCTCTCCCATGAAAGCAGTACATATGTCATATATACACCACAATACATGATGCAACTCTGTGCAAGGACGCAGCATGTATTCAATTCCATCGTGGTGGACCAAGAACATATGTTGCAACAAGTGTAAGATTATGACCCGCTATGTAGGTATCCAAGATCTGCATAATTCCGTTCAACGCCAACAGACTCCACGCAATGATATCTCAGCCAACGCACCGCACCATCAAAAACATTCCCATCAGAACCCCCCACCAAACATCGACATTGGAATACCCAAAGCACAACTAAATATCACTGCGACCCTCTGAAAGGAACCCAGGAAGAAGAAGATAGTTCTAATTGCACCGACCGCCTTGCTCATCTGATCTGAAATAAAAGTAACAAGCAAACAAACGACGCCAGACCATGGTACTGCTCAGAATCAGATCAGTGGCCTGTGTCTAAATGGTAAATCCAGGGATATATGTGAAGAGAAGAACAAGAACTTCAGAAGACCGAAACAGGCATACGAAAAAACTTGTCAACCAAGATTAGCATCGAACATCAAGTAGGTATTCCAGTAGGTATTCCAAAAAAAAAAAAAACATATCATGTAGCATTCGACGTATTCGGATGCAACACCGACATATTAAGCTGCGGCGTTTGCAAGGCCGAGAAAGTGCCCGACCCGGGTGGTTTGAGATTCTCGCGCCCAAACAGATCCCCCGCTACGCCCTGCAGGATGAGCATATCCGTCCGGAGACACCCCGTCAGTGTGCTGGACTGTCTCAAGAATTGAATGGTTCGGGAGAAGAGGTTTTGGAGGAGATCCATGGGGACCCATTCGCTTAGCACGTTGGTTTGTGTGCAGGCTGACAGAACCAAGAGGTTTCCCCATTGTCTGTAGCATAGTCGAGCCTACTCGTTAGTAACGCACATTCTGTATCCAACAACAAATGATAGTCGAGTTTGGTCATCCAGGACAGGGGTGAAGGCTAGCTAGCTAGCCACTTACGCGTGTGCCGTCCCAAAAACATTCGTTATAATCGGCCGCTCAGGCCCTACATTATGCAGCGCTCTCGTACTCTCAATTAGAGCCTTGATGCCTCTCTTGGCGTATTCCTTGACCGCTTCAGGAATCTCCGTGGAGGACCTCGTCGAAGGGTCAATCACAGGTGCCGCTACGCCCTGGCGGAACTCAGAGATGGCGAAGCCGGCGGGACTCGTCGAGTTATTATTCTGCATCGAGTCCGTCCAGTGCAGGATTTGGCGGATAAACGGCCGGTACGTAATGACCTGTGCGCCCCAGTATTTGGCGCGTAATCGCGCTGTGAGGAGATCCTCTGACGGGGGGTCTTCTTCTTTGAAGGCGAAGCTTGCTGCCACCCATTGCATGTCGGAGACGGCGTCTGCGACGGAGCCTACGTTGTTGAATTTGGGGTCTAGTTCCCCGGGGTCGTGGTCTCTTGGGTGCTTGTCCGGCGCGTAGAACATGCGGTGGATGCAGTTTAGGTGCGTGCGGAGGTACAGCTGGGCGGGGTAGCTGTCGAGGACTTTCTGGTCGAAGCCCTGGAGCATGCTCATGTTTGGGGGAGGCATGTCATTTTCGTAGGAAAGAAGACCAGAGGGAGGGAGCTGTAATTCCGCAATCAAATCGCTGTGCGTAGTGGTTTTAATTAGCATAAGATATGGTATCTCGAATTCACGCGAATTCCAGCGTCGCGACTTGTCCTTTTTTCTCCCGGTGTTGAGCTTACCTCTCCAACTGCAGACACGTCCAGAACGCGAGAGCAAGCTGATTGTATTTCGGCTCAACAATCATCGCCATATCCTGCTTGATTTGTCGGAATTTTTGAAAGCTCCTGGTGCGAATTGTCAGCCATTTGAGATTTTGTGTACGTGTATGGCATAGAGAGATACATACGGCCTCATGATGACCTGCAGCTTATGACCAGCCTGATGAATAAAGGCAAAACTCTCCATCGGACGAGCCAGTTGCCCGTAATACAATCCCGCAAAGATGAGAGCGTACACATTCTTCATATTCTTGTATCCCCCCAAATGATTCCCCAAAATATCCGTGGCCAGGGCAAAGTATTCCAGTCCCGGAATCGCTTCGTAGTTCTTCTTCAAGCCCAGACCATGTCGAACGGCACCACTTCCACTCCCCTGAACGGAGGATCGCCGGCTTTGGCCCCCTCCACGCTCTGCTTCCTTGGGGGAGGTCAATCCCGAAGGATGAAATACTGAAGGTAAGCTAGGAGGCGAGCCTTGGGTAGGGGATTGAGAGAGGCCGTTTCTTGCCAGGGAACTGCCTCGTGGAGCCGTTTCAGTCTGGTGCACAGCGTCAGGAATTCGGTCACCAGATTGGCAAACTTTGCCGAGTGCCAGTATGGTCAGAACAAGAGCGTTGTGGATCGATCTTTCCGGCCTGCCCCACGTGGCACCACTTGAAGTTGGCGATGCCTCAGATTCTTCGGTGGCTGGTGACCTCTTTCGCTTTGCTCCCGGCATGGCATTGCCTATGCTTGAAGAGGCATTATTCACTGCAAAGGAAGCTCCTGCAGTCTTCGGATGTCTGAGGCGAGTTGGTCTTAGTGGTAGTGAGTCCAGAAAATGACGGACCCAATCCTTCAGGACCTGAGGCTGTATGATGGGGTGCATGTTGAGAATATGGTCTTCAAAAGTCTTCACATAGCTCCAGACCTTGTGCTCGCTGTAATCTGGGTTCCCGTCGCAGGTGAGCACACCGCCTTTGTATTCCACAAACTGATCCGCCGGACTCAGCCCGCCAAGATGGCCCCAATCCACAGCGAGAGGAGAGGACGTCGCCGTATCGGATACGTCGTCGGCCATGTCCAAATTGCCGTGATCTGGAGGAAGATTGCGACTAAGATGCGATGGATGAGAGTCCTCCCCGCGCCCGTAGACAATCAATACGCCCCTGTTCTGTTCGATGCTGATTGGGTATTCGGAAACATGCCGTATCCCTACTGCTTCTAAATGCGACTTGACCATGTCGCGTATCACGGGCCAGTTCAAAAGTAGGCTGGCTAGTGTCGTGTGGTTCATCGGAATCGCTGGTTCTCCTGGCGGAACTGGCTCACCGGGCTCTTGTTCCAACTCATCTTCTGCCATGAGCGGCGGGGCGGGGCGTTCCGAGTATTCGCGCGGAGTTTCGCCATAGTATTGGCTCTCTGATTCCTCTTCGGCCTCAAAATGAGACCGGCCAATCGCTTGAAGCTCTCCATCCGCAACAGAATCCGATTCGACGTGGCCTCCGCTAAGCCGATTGACGCTCGATTCCAACTTGCTCATCCGATTCATGAGGTGACCTTCGATGCGCTGAACATGGTTCAGCAAGCTTCCAACACTCCTCTGTACCGTGCTGAGCCCCTGGAGAATGTCAGCCTGAGCCTTGTCCGTCCTGTTGAAAAGTTGTTAGCAAATCTCCAAGAAAAGTCCAATTCGCGAGCATCGTACGCTTTGGGAACTGGATCGCGGTATTTGCACACTGTTCCTTTGTCCTGACAAGTCTTGCACGGTTTGAGCTCATCGCACTTGGCCTTGAGCTGACGGCACTGATCGCAAGCCTGTATTCGTGTTAGTGAAAAAGTCATTTTGACGTACATGTCAGGTCGTCTTAGCGTTGAGCGAGTGAATGGAAGCTATGTTTGTAAGACATTTGTGTATATGTACATATATAGGGAAGCATAACACTTGAGAACGGCTAGCGAGTACCTGTGTTGCTCTGGACCCTTTCTTCTTTGCTGACGACGAGGAAGCATACACTCCGTAATATTGGTCTGACGAAGGCATATAACTGGAATGCGACTCGAAAGGAGTCTGGATAGTTGATTCAGGCTGATACGACGAAGGGCGATAGACTCCCGGCGTGAGAGCGCCCGGAAGACCGTTATCGTAGCCCATATGTCGTTGGTGGCCTTCAACCGAGTAGGCGACGGACTGATGCTGAAGAGGAGCCGGAGGTGGTGGCGGCGGCGGCGGTGGTGGATGATGATGGTGATGACGCTGCGTGGAGGCCGACGGAGGGAGGGGTGTATGAGGAGGCAGGGAATCAAGTGCATGGCCAGTCGCCGGGTTTGACCGGCGGCCGTCGTCGCCAGATTCCCGCTTGATAACGGAGTCACGAGAGGGGTATTGCTGCTGATGGTACGGTGGGATTGCTGGCGAGGATGACTGGCTTTGATGGTGATATTGCTGGTACTGCTGTGGCTGCTGGTGTTGCTGTTGGTGCTGCTGCTGGTGGGAAGGAGGGCCAGGCTGTCGGAAGTAATCTTGCATGGGAGCAAGTGTTTCCTGTTCGAAACGTCTTCGGTCTAACTCAGGATGATGTTGTGCATGACCGTGTTCTGGCTGTGGAACAGATTCGGCAAGAGAAGCTGAAGAGGTGAGAGGCGGGGGAAGGAGAAGAGGCGGAGGAGGAGAATGCGGATGATGGCCTGAGGGAGGGCCGGTTCCAAGGTTGTTGTGTCGAGGTGGGTATGACTGTGGTTGATATGAGCCTGGACCAGAGTGATGGTGTGGATGAGCGGTCGAAGAGAGCGGAGCAACAGGATGAGGCCGTGGAGTCGTTGAAGTACTATGAGTCTGATGAGGATGGGGTAGAGAGGTTCCAGATGGAGCAGAAGCAGACCATGTCCCTAGACGAGGACGTTTCCCGTTCGGACCTGGATCCATGTTTGTGCGTTCAAGGTACAGCCACGGAACACAGACATATCAGGAACGAAGAAAGAAGGTGACGAGGCAAGGCGCGGCGAGGGCCAGCATCCATGGGCGTGACTCGTGAGGGCGAGACGAGGTGACAGTATAGGAGGTAAGGCACGTAGGCAGGCAGCAAGCTGGGCGATGGACGGAGGTAGTTGGGTGGTACTCGGTACCAGCACAATGAGTTGCCGTCTCGCAGCCGACTGTCGCGAGCACCAGGCATATACCAGACGGATTCGGCGTCTAGGGAGTATGCTGCGGAGCTGGAGGTTGGCTGTTGAGGCGGTTGAGGCTGTTGACGACCGGACTGGTCCAGAGCACCGGAGACTCGAGAGGCGCAAACGTGTTGGCCCGTAGACTGTAGAGGGAAGGGGAAAGGTTGCGGGCATGGGGGCGTGTGAGAAGCCACCGTGCGACGCCCAGGACTTGGATGGACATGGATCGCGCACAGGGCTATCCTGTGATGATGACATGAGCCGTCTTGGGGAGCTGTCCTGTAGGCTGTCGCCAGGCCGAGCGAAGGCGAGCGAGAATCAATGATGGATGTACGGCCTCTGGCCTCCCGTATGCCCGGGCACCCGTCCCCCGGTCGGTCTGGCATTTCGTTAGGTGCCCCCATACTGTAGAAGGAGTTTGTGAGAAACGAAAGCGCTTGTCTGGCGCAGATTCACAGTCAGCTTTCTTGGAGGATTCCCTCGCCGTTGGGCAGAATAGGCAGACTAGGTACTCTATAGACAGCTGGCGGGCGGCAGACAAGACGGCAAATGGCGGGTTGGCAGCTGGCGGCTGGCGGCGGATAGCAAACGGACTTGGCAAATGGTGTGGCCTATGGAAGGCCTGGAGCTGGAAGAGGAAGCGCTGTGTGGAGTGGGGCCCGCCGATGCTGCCTGCATGTGGCTTCCCTGGTGCTCATGTACCGACATCTGCACCTTTAAAGGAAATCATGTCACATGTTGGAGCTGCAGTGCGTTTGGTCCATGTACTCCTTACCTTTTATCGCGGATGGCGTGCTGGGAGTTGCTGGGAGTTGCTGGGAGTGCATGGACCGGACGATGGACCGGACGAGGGACCAGACGAGGGACCGGACGATAAGCCAGACAGAGACAGGCAGACACCGGACACCAGACAGTTTACGGCAGGCGAAACGAGAACCATACCTAGGTACGTGTGAGACGCCAGGCCATGACATCGCTTTTATTACTTGTGTGCAGGTACCGAGACGGTGGCACTTGCGCGCGTGGGTGAATATGTGGCATTTTGCGTGTAGTATGTAGCCGGTACTTTCCAACTCGATGCTGTCCAGCAACCATCCCACAATAGGCCAGGCTTGCACGAGTACTTTGCTTACCTATTGTCAATGCTCACCTCTCGAATGTATTGCAGTGCAGTACGGAGTATAGAGAGAACATAAATAGAATAGGCACTGGAAGAGAATGCCAACAACAAAGCATGAGCCAGCCAGGTCAAGCTCTCACGCGACTAATACAATACATGAGTGCACTCCCGCCACGAATAATAGGTAGCGACGATATCGCGCACTTCCCTTGGGAAAAGTCCGTTCGATCCATCACTTGCCGGCTTGCTTCACCATGCTCTTGCGTCGACGTGCGCAGGTGACTACGGATGAATACCTACGGAGTAGAAAGACGTGTCCTGAGTCCTGGCCCAGACCGTTGTTGCACAAGAATACTAGGGTAAGGAAAGGGGCCCAAAAAGAAAAGGAACAGAAAAAGAAACCGAGGGAGAAGGAATGGGAAAGAACAAAAAGCACATAACATCTGATTTACACTCCCCCATCCCAAAAAAAAAAAAAAAAAAAAACTAAAAAAAAACTTGAGATACCGGTAATCAAGGAGCAAGCCTCAGCCGTCTCCTCATTGACACGAATCTAGGTAGGTAGGTTCGTCCCCGAATGTCGTTGCCAAAAACAGAAGGAAGAAAAAGGCAAGGCAAGGGAAAACTGGAGAACAAGAGCGGGAGCTGGCCAACGAGGAGCTATAGTGGGTCGCGAAGAGGATGAGGCACCGTAAATTGTAATTCGCCGTACCCTCCCGAATGCCACCCCCCCCCCCCCCACCCCCCCAAACCTCGCACAACGAACACCACACCAACCGGGTTCCCCTTCTTCCCCCATCTCGGTCTGATGATGGAGATGAATTCCGACTTTGACACGACGTCCGGCACTCTTCTGAGAATATCGCGATGCTCGTATGGAAGTGGGTACCTAAGGTAAGTGCGAACCCCCATTTCTGAAATGTGCCTCAGTGGCCAGCCCTCATGTGTCGCTCATCACCAGATCGACATTCTGGAAACGATGGACAAGTGCATATCCAAATTGTAGCGGTCTGGCTTCAAATCATGATTCGCTGTACGTATAGGTACAGGAGTCTCAGACGCAGTGCGCATCATGTGTGAAACTTCATCGCGATTCGAATTCCGAGTTTTGTGCCGCAGAAGGCCGTTGTGCCATCTCATCACACCTACAGTGGGGGACACAGTCTCAAATCACTTTTTGGCGCTTGAATGTGAGGTTATATTGCCAAGGGGCTGTAGCTCAGTCTGCTCTCGTGTGCTATCGAGGGGTGTTCCCTCGACTTCTTTACCTCAACACGTGTTGAAGTTGTATGGGTGGGCCGTCAACCCATAGCCTATGCATGTACTCCGTAGTTCGGCATTCCTGTCTTGTCTCATTCCGCAATCGTGTCTAATCTCCAAGACAACATGCCCTGGCTGCGGCGCTTGCCGAGTCATCGTTTTTCTTTCGTCTTCGGCGAGGCAACTGGGCGTCAAGTCTCGCCAAGATAGAATAATCAACCCTTCCGATGAATGAAGCTCTCCGCAGATGATTCAAAGAGCCTACAGTATCATCTGCGTCGACGACTACAGTCTGCCGCGGTTGGGCTCAGGCCCAGGATTTCCGGGGAGGCCTAGGGACTTCACCAACGAACGGGTTCTTATTTCCCGGGAGGAAATAAAAACGGTATACTCCGTCAAGGAAAAAAAAAAAAGAAAAAAGAAGAAAAAAATAAATGAAGAATAAAGGCCGTAAAAAATACTCACGATATGCAAGGTACCCGTCGGAAAGAGATTCTTTCTCTTCTCGACCATGCTTTTCATATTGAGCAAACGGCATGATCGTGACCCATATAAGTTGCAGGGAAGAAGGCTCGAGATAATGGCATCTGTCAAGCTTGTTGTTGTGCCTACCTAGCTCTCCATAGTCTGCACTGCGTGGAATACTTACTTCATCCCAACTCGCACCGGCAATAAGGTCCCTAGTCCGCACAAGCCAGATTTGCATGCTGTGCAGCATGCACACACGGGTTTCTTGGCCAACGTATCACGTTGAAGCAAACAAGGATCTGAGAACTGCGGGGAATCAAGAGCTGCCTTTGTAATGCCTTTGTAATGCGTCGGAGTTGTGTGTACTCCGTTTTGTGAGAACATGATGTGGGTTGGCAGGTACTAGGTACCTATAAACTCTTGTGCCTCCCATCTTTATTACCTACAATGCCAAGGCAAAGCAGTCATTATCGAATCGGGCACAGAAACACGGCCGCAAGTTTGTCGTTCTCAATGTCCAGGCTGTAGCCGCCCTTGAACCGATGGCGTTGGACGTGGCATTCTGTGCGCCGAGTGGCACAGCTGAGGGAGGTGCTCTGACTTGTATTCACGGGATTGGTCCGGAACAACACATCCCTCTATTTATAATAAGTAGTCTGTCTCATGGATTGTGGGCTCTGCATGTCGAGATTCGCGAGCGTATGCGAGATCAGCGACAGCCTGATAGCTCGTTTACGCTTTACTGATGTACTTCGTAGAGAAGCCCTGTGGAACTTGATCAAAAAGACAGCAGGACCGCCAAGCATAGATCGATGCATCAATGTCGATATGTTAGATCACACCCTCTGTTTCGCTGCAGACTTCGTGTCTGCCGTGGTGGCTAGACACGAGTGACGCAACAGCAGCAACATGGCCACGGGGCTGCTTTGTTTGCGTTTGAGCATCCTCTCTGGCCATCCCGTGTATAAATGAGTTGGCTCAATAGACACACACAACACGCAAACAGCTCTTCGGCAAGACCTCAATTGGTCCTACTCAAACACGGGGCTTGCGAGCACACCTTCTTTGTCCGTCGTACTCCTCAGACCTCTACATCGGACGGGGGGGTGTGGTGATCTGACTGAGTGGCATGGCGAGTGTACCAACTAGAAGAGAGGATGGCTGCCTCACGTCTTGGTCTCTATAAGTTGAGACTCGTTACAACTTACATGTGCGTTCTGCGGTCGTGCGACGATGATCAAACTCGTGTGTGGATGCGTCTGGCTTTCTGCCCAAGAAATCAAAAAGAAGGAAACGGAAGGAATGGAAGACACAAGAGTAAACTGACAGCAAGTAAATAGGTAGGGGTACAGAGTACATTAAGCCATGTCCTCGTACTTGCACAGTACAAAAGTTTGTATCAACAATGAAAAACTACCCGTACCAGATCTGCGAAAGACGGAGGGGAGGGTGAGCGACTTATCATTACAACCTGGAGCAACTTGAGAGCACTGAAGTCATTCGTTTAATAAAGCTCCGGGGTGACTGATCTGACACTAAAAGCGGGTAGAGCAGGGCTAAGCATTTTAGTGCGCTTGCTGGTTTCCGATCAGTACCTGTAGTTACATATGTACATACATAACTACCTCCTAGCCTCAGCCTCTCGGGGGGCAACTGGCGCCCGATGCTGGCGGTCGGAACAAAGAGCCATCGCCAACGCCACCACCGTCTAGCGCAACCACCCACCGCCTCACAGACGACGCGCCTCCGCACATCGCGTCTCTGCTGCTTCTTGTCGGGGACTCGGGGTCCGGTTCATGTGAGCCAACGCAATTTGATGAACCACTCTCGTACTCTGTACATGATACATTCTTGTGCATGTCATTCGTCGCCGTAACTCAATCATTCTCTCCCTCTACCTCAGAGGATCGTCCATACTGCGCCGTTTGATGCCCAACTGCCGAACAAAGCAAAGTCTAGCGTGCCAAAACGTTGGCAGGACATCACAACTATCAGCCCGTCCTGTGTGGATTTGATGTCGATTGCCGGGGCGTCGGGACGGGGAAAGCGGCTTGATGGACGGACAGGACGATGGTAGGTATCACGGCTTCACTTCATGATGCTCTCTGCCTGGGCCCTGATCCAGCGGTCCATCACGTCTGGTATTTACAGCCTACCCTCGTCTGTCCATCCGTCCGTCGTACGTCCGTACCTATGTACCCCTTACTGTTCCTCCTATTCTCAGCGACGGCGACCACGAATTTTCCGAAAAACTCTCATCAGCTGGCTAGATAATAATGGGACAAAGAAGAGGCGCTCGTCTCCCCAACCCCAACCGGCGGCAACCCCAACCCAGCCCAACCCAACCTAACCCAGGCCAAGGCTCATCTTGCATTTACGCCCTGCATGAGCCAAGGCTCGCTCTTTGCATCATCTGCACACATAACTGGGTACATATCTAGCGCATCGCAACCCCAGATCATCACATCACATCCCAGCTGTGAGATTGGCCACGTCGACGACAGATTTCGTACGTGGAGAGCGTTCACCGCCAGCATGGGACGGCCATTCTTATATTGCCGCCTCTCATATGTACCTGAAGTTCCAACTCTCGAGTCACTCGGACGATATGATAGGTATACCTCACTGACCTTTTCTTGCAAAGCTTCATAGGTATAGCAACGGGCCAACGGCTGCCTACCTGCTTGACTCTCTTTTCCCTTCTAAATTTTAAAGGCGACAATGGCGATTCCGTCCATGTCAGTGTTGAGAGAAAAGGAGAGAGAAAGACAGAGGGTGCAAAATCTTGGTACATGCGTACTGCGCATGCATGTGCGTCATGTACCTGTACTCCGTACCTAGGTACATAGGTAGGAAGCAGCCACCTATGTAATAAGTCCGTCAAATGCATCTCTTGAGCCGCGGCTATTACCGATATGTGGGGTAGTCAATATCTGGTGCCTGAGATTATTTCCTTCCTCCCCCTGCTCTTCTGTCTTCTTCTTTCCGGAGCAATTTCAGAGCCTGCCGGCAATCACTTCATATCAGCCATTGCTAATGAATATGTGTTGCCTGTTGTGTTTCTTTTTTTCTTACCTTTCCCTTTGATCCCTTGCTTCTAATATGGTTTACTTCTGTATTCTTGCCCCATAGTGTGCGCTTCAACTTTTGTTGAATACAACAGAAGCGAAAAAGAAAAAGAAGGACTCAAGAAAAAGGTCATTGCAGAAGCCCCTACGGATTGCCCATATACGGATTATACCGGAAATGACGCGTCATTTGATTTGCTTGGCCCCTTGGCACTAAACTTGATCTGCGAGGTTCGCGAAAGAGGTCGCAAGAGGAACAGCAATGACGGTACGGAGTAGGACTTCTAGCATAATTCTAGACGGGTGATCCATTCGAAATACAAATCATCCATCATCGCGCTGCATCAATTGCAGAGCGGGCTCCCAGGGGTTGGGATCGGACTTTGAGGGTATACGTTCACGTACCTATCGACTAGGCTGTCCGGCAAAACCACTTCCAGAATCCAGGGCACTTGACATTGGACTACCAATGTCAATAATGATTGTTCAATGGCCAAGATTTGAAGCATCAGCGAGGACAGTGTCTCTTGCAGCGCCTACACGCTCCGTACATGACCAGCCCCGCCACGTCCACGTTGTTCAGGTAAATAGGTACCTCCAAAACCGTGGTCTGGCGCTCCCCGGAACCCTGAAGCTGAAAACTGCAACCCAGACGTAGAGATTGCCGAGCGTGCCGAACCGAACCTGTCCGCCGTACGCTCAGCGGCCGAATAGGGCAAGACCATGGTGAACGATCTCACGAACCAAAAGGTATCATACACAAGCGAGTCGCGACCGCCCCGTAACGCATACGTACAGCGTAACGGCTCCTCGTGGCCCTTTATGGGGGACACGCCTCTTGCACGAGTGACGAACCACACAGCTGACTTGTATCACGAATTGTCATCACACAAAGGTGTGCCTTATTTGATGCCCTTGCACAGCTGGACCCGTTGAGGGTGGGCTCCACAAACATGCTGATACAGCAAACATTTACCTATCTTGAGACTTGTGCTCTTCAAACTGGAAATCTTGCTCCCCGTCCGCCAACTGCAGCAAGTATACAGAGTACGCAGTTGAATCACCGCCGGGACACCCGGATGATCTGCAGGAGGAGACAATGACCGAGGGGAACAGTTCAAGGAACGGCCCTGTGCACTGAGGAAACGGCCCGGGTAGGTATGTTACATGTACTCCGTAGCAGAGGATATGGACGGAAACCTCCTTGTCATGAGGATTTGCGACAGAGACGCCGTACCGCGAAAACGGTGATGACGACTTCTTCTTGGCTGCCTGCCCTAGGAAGCTGCAAACTGTTTGGATTTATCACACGGCCGGCATGCGGAAAGCCCACCCCTCTTTCCTTTTCTTTTCTTTTTTTCTCTCTTCCCTTTTTTCTTTTTTTCTTTTTTCTTTGCCCCTGCTGAGTATAGATGCATTCGTAGGCATACTCCCGAATCCCATGATGGATTTAAAGCATGCTGCCATGCAGCTAGCATCGACTCTCCCGCAGGGCGCGGGCGTGGTTATCTCGAGGGGCTCTGCGACGACAAACGGAGTTTCCCTCGGCGTCGCGGCGAAAGCAATACACCACCAATAATGTAATTTTACAGCTCGTCATAAACTGTACGATATTCGTTTCTTGTGATTGACACAGGTATAACAGGATGGAAAGTTTGGACGATGATTAACTCAATTCAATTCAACTCCAACATGTTGTCCTCGAGGGGGACTGATCGAAAGTTTCGCAAGACCTCCACTAGGCATTATGGTTCACGTATGAGGCGAGTGTATTGGGACATCGCATATAAAAGACTGTGAGCTACGAGTTGTCACGATGGAAGTTTGCCTGTCGATTCTACCCGAGGACGCCCAACCTCCAGGACAGAAGTTGAGAATTCAGAGACCCCGGAAGGTGCTGAAACTAATTACTCCGTAGATATCGATCCATGTAAGCTGTGGCAGATCTTTCGTGCATCACGTGGACGCGCGCTTGCAAGATTCCGTGTACCTACATAGGTATATGTACCTACATGTAGGTATATCTCGGTATTTGTGGCTCTTCGGCATCAAGGGCCACAGGGGGGTGCCACGATAATCGTCTCCGCTGCATTGCTAGTCTTCATCGAAGCATCGAATACTACAACGCGAGACGAATGCTAACGTGTCTTCTTACGGCAGTCCTGCCTTTGAGTCTGCAATATCCGACGATCCGTACGTATTACGGAAAGGGAATAAGCGAGGCGTCAAGTCGGGTTTCTTTTTTATTCTTGCTTTTTCCAATCTACTATTCTTCTTTTTACTCTCTCGCATTCTCTTCCTAATCAGTACATATATGTAATTTGAATGATGACGTTTAATCCTCCTCACCAAGCCGACTTGCAACATGAAAATCCGGCGCATTTGAAATTTCACTTATTGCTGCCATCATGGGCTTTCACGCCAAACGCCGTTGCTGATGAGCCTGGGGCCTTAGGGAGGGAATACTTCCGATTTCGGCGTGATGAGAAATCCGGACCAGTTCTGCGCAAAAGCTTCAGCACCGAAGATACATCAGCTGCCTTTTGCTTCGCATCGCTATTGGACATGGACCATGAGCATGGGCATGGTTCGTGAACCACAACACGGACTTATGTGACACCACTTCCAGTCTTAGGTATTGCTCTTGTCAATCCTTGAAGTTATCAACCACTCCCCTTGTCCATGGCCAAAACCGGCGTCTGTTGTCAATGGCTCCTTCATCCACGCCCTGCTGAAGGGCCGACCCGAGTTGAAACAAGACCTCGGACTGATGGTTCCAGAGGTCCCCCCCCTGCTTGGCAAAGTGGCTCAACTCACGGGCCGCACGAGAGGGCTGCATCGCCACACCAGGATCAAAACGTCCAGCTTCTCCATCATGTACATGATATAGAGTATATATCGGAAGTATAATAAGGCAAGCATCGTCATTTCGATACGTGACATTAATGGACATCCAGCCCGTCTCCAAGCACACGTATACCGTGCACACCACTTGCAGTTGGTGGTGAGATCGACAGAAAATGGGAAGAATAAAGATGCGAAGGCGAAACGAAAGCGTCAAGTTCCCTTTCAAACGAAAGGACCATTGAAGTTACAATAAGATGATGTGTTCGTGGTTGGAGTCTACGTCAGTGACGTTACAATCAATATGTCGTCGTGACGGTCCGTGGTTCGCGATGAACGTTTCCGAGCCGAGGCAAGAAACACAGGGATCCACGCAAGACAAAGCAGAAAGAGAACAGTTATTTAATCAAAGCAAAACACGATGTGAAGATAAGAAAAGAAAGAAAAGCAAAGCGATTGGGTAAGGAAGGAAAGAAGAATAAGTCAAGAAAGCTCGTATTTGGTGCAGTATTGGCACGGCAGTCTACGGAATAGGTGGCATGCGTGGTAACCCTGGTCGATTCTCACATCAAGTACCTGGTTTGTAGTTCCAACATCAATGTCCTCTCTCAGTTCGTATATGGATCTCCGCGCTGTTCGTTTCTCTGCCCATCGTCGCACGATATATCGTGTGCAGAGCGCACGTCCGTCACCCCGGGAAGCACAGAGAAAACGTCTCCGCTCATCTTGTGACCATTAATATGCCCCTGGTGTGCAGCAAGTTGCAAGTTGCAACTCGGCTTCTCACCTAGGTTCTTTTTTTTTGTCCTCGACACCGTTCTCCGATTTGCCCACCGCGTTTCAACGGAAGCAGGGCTAGTCGCCGATTTGGACAAAAGAAAAAGTGTCACTTGCCTAGGTATACATCTAGCTATGTACGGAGTATTGTGAGGGCTCACAAAGACAACATTTCCTTGTTCAACGTGACGAACAATTGTTGCTAGGTTGCTCAGCGGGGTGACGACATAGGAGGGTATGTATATTCGAGGCTTGTGCCCGCAAGTATACGTATGGGGTGGGTATGAATCTGAGACCATACCAATCGTAGGGAGGGGGAGAATGAGATAAGAGATTCAGTTGCTCCGTATATAGCGTAGGAAGTGAAAAGGCAGTGACGCCATGCTTCTAAACGTCGTCAGTGACCATGGACAGATGGTGCATCCACCATCGAATCTCATATCAAAGCACTGCACAGGGATTGATACCGTGTGATAAAAAGATGATCGCCAACGCCAGAGTCCAGTCGAGTTCCTGCCACCTAATGATCCTCTCCTCCCGTGCTTCGGCGACCCAAAGCAACGTATGAATGGATATACGTACGTACATGTTTACATAGGTGTATGTATACTCCGTACACACCTCCTTCGAGCGCGTCATCTGCCGACGTTGCCGGCATCCGGCTGGCTTTCCTTGCCCGTGGAGACAAGGCCCAGGATTGAATTGAACCCTACTCGTATTGGCCTCAGAGGAGGTCGAATTATGCAGGTATCCAAGGCCCTGTCCAGCTTTTTTGTTGGGGAGAGGTCGTCAACAACATGATTTCACGACTTTCGATAAGGCGTCTACTCCGTATGAAGCCATTGAGGTGCGTGAGACAATGGATCTGCGACTCACCGTTTCCCAAGCTAAGAAAGTCCGCGAAGCTCAACCCCCGTACGTAACCAATAAGCCACTACAACCACGGATCATTTTCAGAGTTTCTGCTTCTCGTTTTGTTTCAGCCGTCGAACAATGTGTCTCGAGTAGAAATCGCGCCATTTTGTTTTGTCCCCGCGCGAATCAGCTGCCGTCCGTGCATCAAGATGAAACAAGGAAAGTTGGAAGAAGAAAGTTGCGTTCGCCGAGACTCCTTGGCCGCGGATAGCCTCCTCTCGGGTATGTACCCGCCGATCTGCATCGTGACCCCCATGCATGTCCTCCTGTTGGGAATATAGTACATACCGCAGCCGAACAGTCTCTTCATATCTTCTTCCCACGAGAAGAGCTCCTCGTCACTCTCCTCCTCTTCACTGTTCTCCCATCGCTGCTTGACGTCGGTTCGGTCTGCTCGGTCTCAACCGCAGAACTCGACCACCGCCCGGCGTCATCCTTTGATTCTTTGCGCATCATGCCGCGGGGGCCTTCTAGTCCTGCGCCAACGCCTTCAGTAAAGACACAGTCTCCCTTTCGACCGAGAATTTCCCTCCCCGCCTCCTCCAGCAAAATGCCAAACGCCAGCAGTGCCGTCTCGTCCATGCTCTTCTCGTCGACGCTACCGCTGCCGCGCTTGCGTCGAACTTGAGGATCACGTCGCTGCCTGCGCTCCATGGCCGCATAAAATCGACTCGAGTATGTGTGTATGGACTTGAGAAGATCGCTGTCGGGGAGGATGCCTTGGCCGCCGTGTGGTAAGTCCCGGTCATGGGAATAGTAGACATCGTGCTCCGCGTAGCGCTGAGGCGCGTCTTTTCTGCGAAAGAGGACTTCATCGGGACCGAGAGGTCCGCCGCGGGTGGGATAGCGGATGATTCGATTAAGGGGCGTCTTGCCTCGAGAGAGCAGTTCGTCGTTTCGAATGAGGTGGTCTTTCGTGATCTTCCCCGCTACAGCATCGTAGAGCGTGGCGAGGCGGCGTTGTGGCACTATGCCCTCCTTGAGAGGCTCGAGATCCGTGTCGTCTTCGTCTGCGCTGAGCAAGGGGTGTTCCCTGTCTTCTTGGAGGAAGTTCATGACAGATATATTGGACTGAGGCTCGCAATGTCGACGGTATATACTAGGAGTAGAAGACCTCGAGAGACAGCGTTGATGAAGTAGATTCACGTGTCTACGATGCTGTTTCTTCTCTCTCGATGTTCCGTTTGACTCAGTCAACTTCGGTGTGGGCTATATTCGCAACGTCGCGCAGGTCCTTTGGGATTCCAGTTCGCTTAATGGCATGCTGCGGGGCGTGGGAAATCTTGATGTTCGCTAATCGCAGCCAGCGAAGTCAGCGACGTCGTATGTCGGCACAAAGTAAAAAAATCGAAAATCGTTCATGTGTGAGGGCTTTCGCAGGATCTGAAAGACAGAATGCGCCGTTAGTGGGGCTGTAGCTGTAGCCGGTGGATCAGATTGTGGATCTCATGCATGATATGTCACTCGCCCACTTTAGCCTCTCTCATCAATTGCCACCATTGCCACGTGAACTCATCAACTTGTCTCGCGATGCTCTACGACCACCTTCAGCTTTCAGCACATCTCCCAACATCGGAAGTATATCACATTTTGTCAGCCTCTAGATTCCCATCTCACCGCATCTATGCTCCATCGATAACTGAATGAATGCAGGCCCGCCTCCTCGCCCGCGAAACAGGCGACATCCTCCCTCAGGACCTCGCGCGTTCCCTTTCTGACCAGCTCCTCCACACCTTCGAACCTGCGCCGCAGCACCGCTTCAACGGCGCCCCTCCTTCATCACAGCCTCCCCATGAGACTGGCCAGAGCGCTCGCAGCATTCGCGCTCATACAGCAGGTGTAAGCACCCTCGCGCTCGAAAAGTTCGATGGCCGCCTCCTCATCTCGGGCGGGCTGGAAGGGTCCATCAAGATATGGGATCTGGACGAGCCTTTTACGCCTCACGCATCACATGTCTTTCGTCCCGTGAGCGGTATTCGTCGTGATGTTGCGGAAACACGCAACTACGGCGGCGGTGGCCACAGCCATGGCATCACGCACTTGGGGTTTTACCCTTTTGACCCGGACGCCTTCCTCTCGAGCTCGTATGATAAGACACTGAAGCTGTGGGCTACGCAGCGCGCCGCTCTGACAGCCACTTTCGACCTCAACGCCACCATCTACTCGCACGCCATGAGCCCTCTAGCCGACCACCTTCTCGTGTCGTGTGCGACTCAGCACTCCAACGTGCGTCTCGTGGACCTTAAGTCGGGTGCCGCGGTACAGGCGCTCGTCTCTCACGGAGGACCCGTCCTTTGCACGGCATGGAGCCCTCGTCGCGAACACATCCTGGCGAGTGGCCACGCCGACGGCAAGGTGCGCATCTGGGATGTCCGTCGCGCAGGCGGCGTGATGGCGCTGCTCGACCAGGAGGACTTGATAGGCATCAAGAGCTCAGAGCAGGCGTCGCGAGCAGATTCAAGCTCTCAAGCAAACGTGCAGGCGCACGACGAGCCTGTCAATGGGCTAGCATGGACAGACGACGGTGCCTACATCGTGTCTGCCGGGTTGGACCGCAAAGTAAGGGTTTGGGACGCTGCAACAGGCGCAAACACACTGGCGAGTTTTGGCACCCTGATCCAGAATCAGCATGCCAGGACCGCTGCGGTCGTCGTCCCAACCTCTCGTGGCAGCAACTTGCTGATATGGCCCAACGACCACGAGATCTTGATACTAGATCTCCACCATGGTACCATCCTCACTCGGCTGCGCGGTCCTCTTGGCGCAAGCCCTAGTACCAGCCTCAGCAACAGCACCAGAATCACAACAATTGCTTGGCGGAGCCACGGCGGAGGCACCAGCCCCAATGGCCGGGCCGGCATGGGCGGCAATACCTCCCTGGGGGCTATCTACAGCGCTCACGCTGATGGACAGATTCGCGCATGGATGCCACAGGTGCCGGGCTCGGACGATGTCGCGGAAGTTGACCCCGTGGAGGAGGCAGATGAGGAGAAGAGCAGAAAGAGGAAGGCTGTGGATAGTGCGTATAGGAGTTTGATGCGCCGAGAGATAACATTTACCGGGGATGTGAGGTGACAATTCTTTCTACTAACAATTCGTTTCTAGTTTCAGGGTTGACAGTGGCTTTTTCTTTCAGTTCGAGTATTGCATTCATTGTAATGCAGAAGGTTGGCTTCCATCTGAGTAGATACTTCATTAGGCCATAGACATAGAGTTCACCAAGGCAGTTATGTATTGTATGATCGCATGTCTGATACCTGACATCTGCGAAATGCAGACGAGTAGGATTTGATCATTAGAAGTGCTGCCTCTTTTTACAGGTATAAACAGAATAGTCAGTGACTCTAACAATAATCGGCAAGGATGTCCGGGCAAATTCGATCAAGTCGTTGTCTCTCGCTACGGAGTACATGCCGTATGTACATGTAGAGGTACCTAGGTACCTACCTTACAATTGGAGGAAGGTAGATACAGTAGGGGCGCAAAATTAGCTCACATTCTCTGCCACTTTTTGCACTATGAGTGTGAGGTTATTTTGCTAAGGGGTTGTACTAAGGAACCCCTGGCAAAGTTTGGGCTCCACTTACAGTCACAGCTGAAGTTCTGAACAGAATTCCAGAACTCCACTCACCAGTGACCAATCTGGAAAAGCTTCCTCATACATATGTACACCACCACCATCTCCATCATCCTCAGACATCACGCATCTCTCCGAACCTTCCACAGCACAGATCGCTTCGCCTTCCAACCCGCCAGCATGAATCGCCCACCACAGAGATCACGATGAGCAGCAGTCTCATCTCGCAGGCTCTCTGGGATGCCCGCATCCCTCTACACATCACTCACGCCTCCTCCTCCTCCTCCTCCTCCTCCTCCTCCTCCTCCTCATCATCATCATCATCGCCCGCCGCCACCACGACGCCGCCATTCGTCACCTCCGTCCCCCGCTTCAGCTACCTCGCCCTCCTCCTCCCCCGCCTGACCGCCTATTTCAACCTCCCTTCCTCCAGCTTCCACTTCCAGGACATCCAACTCCGCAACCTCCCCATCGGACTCCTCACAGACCTCTACCAACCCCCCTTACCGTTTCGCCTCATTGTCTCCGACGGCCCCGCCTGGGACATTGCCGACACGTTTCTCAATTCCGTCAAGGAAGCCGACTATGTCCGCAATGGCAACGCCAACCAGATTATGAAGATGTCCAAAGAACATACCACGCAGCTATGGCATGCGGTTCTAGATAACGACTACGCGGCGTTTCGGAGCGTGAATGCGCGGTTGTTGAATGCGCCGGTGGCGCTTAAGCATGTACCTCTGAGGGTGTATGTGCCTTCTCCTCCACCCGCGCCTGTACCTGCGGCTGGTGGCTCGTCTCTGGGCCACGAACCGGGCCGAGAGCGTGAGGCTGGGTCGTTCCGTGTCGTTCAGGCGCTGGTGTCGGCTGTGGGGGCGGCGGATGGGAGACCGCGCTTGCTGGGTCAGGTTCTCAAGGAGCTGATGCCACGGTTGTTTCCGAGTGCGCGAGATCCGGTGCTGGCGGGGGTAGTGTTGCACGGGGTTGGGGTGCCATTTGAGGTGCCGCTGGGGGAGTTGATGAGGGAGGCGGCGTATCCGGACGGGTGGTTGTGCTTGGTTGTCACTGTATAGCAAGATGTTTTTCCATTCTTCTTCTTTTGTGGCAAATCATGCATTTCGCGCCCGAGAGGATGGAGTCAAACCGGCTTCCGTTTGCGTTGACTTGGGGAGATATTCACTTTCACGACGAGGGTTTTCATGACGTTTTGGGATGCTATCCTGTCCACTGTGGCCATGGTTTATGTAACTTATTTAAGCAGGTCGCGGATAGTGGAACGGGTGTTCATTCGAAAATGTGACAATCTTGGCCTAGCCAACGGTCCATATCTTCTCTCTACTTTGAAGAAGTCGCTTGAAACCGAGTTTAATCAGCTCTAGGGAATTTTCATCGAGCTACCCCAAAGGAGAGATGGGTAAGTCGTATAAGGCTCTGTTTAGTCGACAGAAACGCTTCTTGCCGTCACCGTCCGTGTCCATGAGGTTGCCTCACGTATACCTCTTTCTGAGCTGCCGCGTTTAAGAAAAGCATTGACAGCATCACACTGTTCCCACTCAAGGTTGATAATCGCGATCGCGACAAGGGTGCAGAATACACATCGAAATAGACGAGGAAGAGAAATTGAATTGCCAAATCGAACGTAAGATGAAGAGGTTCACATAGGAGCCCATTCCAGCTCAGATTAACGAAGTGTAATGGTGACTGTACGAGCAATTGAGACGTTCATCATGGACCTTGATTTTACTTACAACTTGGTCCCAATGGTTTCCCTGTCAAGTTTTTGAACGTGGGATATGCCAGCAGTGAGTACCAAGGTGGCGTAATGAAATATTGGGTGAAGTACAGTTTCAGGATACAATTTGGAGAGACTTCAAAACATTCAAGCATCAACCCTCCCTCACCTTTGAAATCTTGCCCTCAGTCTTCACTTTGTCATGAGTTCCAAAGTTCAGAGGAAATGTGATGTTAACTGTCTGCTAACTAGGGGATTTTTTTTTCTTACTTGGTTTAAGAATTATGCACAGGAACTACATGAAATTTAATGCCCCCGATGCTGCTCCTGGTGCGAAACACTATGTCTCCTCTCCCGGTCATGCGTCGCGTCATCATGTTCAATCGTCGGCTTTCCAATATGTTTCTGCAACACCGAGGGAGGAACCTGTGCTGCGTCTGTAGGATCCCGTTCCTCCATTGGCCTGCCCCTGTATTCGCATCATCCATCAGCCAACCTGCTATCATGTTGAAAATATATCAAAACACTTCAAATTAAGGAAACAAGAACCTGGTTGTTCGTATGTGGAATTTATGGCTTAGCGTACGTCTTGTTGCCCCCAATGGTCTTGCTGCCGTCGAGGTTGCTGTCTACTCGAGGATCGATTTTGTTGAGTAGGTCGGACTTGTGAGGACCGGCGGTGTTGGGGGCTGGCCCGGGACCAGAGCTGGAACTGGTGCCATGCCCTCCCTTCGTAGTTCCAGTGTGAGTACCGCTGTGGCCGTGGGTGTCGTGAGTGCCGTGGGCGCCGGCAACACCAGCTCCGGTCTTTCCGACTCCGCTGGTACCATGAGTATCATGGCTGCCGGTCAAGCCAGCGCCAGTAGTGGAGGTATGAGTGCCGTGAGTGCCGTGAGTGCCGTGAGTGCCATGGACACCAGTGCCAGTCGTAGCGCTGCCCTGAGGGTTCATGCCCATGTTCTTGCTGTGGTCGCGGTCAGAGTCGATACGAGGATCGAGCTTGTTGGCCATGTCAGAGCTATGAGGGCC
The DNA here is from genome assembly GCA_018360055.1 of Claviceps monticola. Taxonomy (NCBI): domain Eukaryota; kingdom Fungi; phylum Ascomycota; class Sordariomycetes; order Hypocreales; family Clavicipitaceae; genus Claviceps; species Claviceps monticola. Next base: position 36,726 of record SRPP01000074.1, read on the forward strand.
ATCAGTTTTGCCATGGGTACCATGAGTACCAGTGCCGTGGGTGCCAGTCAAACCAGACACTCCAGTGCCGTGAGTGCCAGTGGTGCCGTGAGTGCCAGCTCCCGTCAGTCCAGATCCGCTAACACCGTGTGTCTCATGAGAGCCAGTGAGTCCGGTACCTGTGGCGCCGTGAGTAGAGTGAGTGCCGGTGTGGCCATGAGTGCCGGCTCCGGTGACCCCAGCTCCGGTGAGCTCGGCACCGCTAACCCCATGGGTGTGGTGAGTGGAATGATCTCCATGGGTGCTGTGAGTGCCACGAGTTCCAGTGATGTCACTGTGAGCTGTGCCCTGTGGGTTGGCACCCATGTTGCGGCTGTGGTCGCGGTCAGAGTCGACTGTTGGATCGAGCTTGTTGGCAATGTTGGAGGTATGAGATCCATCAGTGCGAGTGGCGGGTCCAGAGCGGCCTGCGTCGCCGCCGAGGACACCACCGCCAACGGCGCCGACGCCGGTCGAAGACGTGTGGTGAGTGCCATGAGTATCATGGCTACCGGTCAAACCAGTGCCAGTGGTAGAGGTGTGAGTGCCATGAGTGCCATGAGTGCCATGAGTGCCATGAGTGCCATGAGTGCCATGAGTGCCGTGAGTGCCGTGAGTGCCATGGACACCAGTGCCAGTCGTAGCGCTGCCCTGAGGGTTCATGCCCATGTTCTTGCTGTGGTCGCGGTCAGAGTCGATACGAGGATCGAGCTTGTTGGCCATGTCGGAGCTATGAGGGCCATCAGTTTTTCCATGAGTACCATGAGTACCATGGGTGCCGGTGTTGCCAATTGTATAGTTCTCGCTACCAGGGAATGTAGACTCGTGGGCACCTCCAATGACAGTGCCAGTTGTGCCAGTGGTACTAGAGATACCACTAGTACCAGTAGTGTGAGTTTGTTGGGTGCGAGGGTCGGCAGCATGAGTTTGGTGTGAGGTATTGTGCGAACTAGTCGTGCCAGTGGTCTCTGATGTTGTTGTTGTATCAGGCATCAGAGCCTCCTTGACTTTGTTCACGATAGAAGACATGTTGTTAGATGTAGAAAAAAATGCGATGGGTGGTATGTATATTGATTGAAAAAAATGTCAGGTGATTGAATGGTAAAGTCGTGTGTGTATTTGCTTAAAAAGTGTATGATCTGAGATGATTCCGAGCAGATATAAACAGGAAGAAAGTTTAACTGGTGTGGAGGGCCAAGGCGTAAGGATTATATACATGGTGATGACGATTTTTTGCAAGCAGCAGATATCTACCTAGTTGTACAAGCCGACACAGAAAAATCAAGATCTCTGCATTAATGGGCCGGTGCGAGGTAAAGCAAGGTCTTGCTATCCAGCGTTTGCCTTAAAGAGGGCACTTGCGTCATGTGTATCGGCAAGTATGGCTAAAGAACCAAGCTTCAGCCCCCCGTCGCTTTGTGTGTGTCCATCTACGTACCAATTGCTTAGTTCAATAGGGTGTAACTTGTGGCTCATTCCAACTCACAGACCACACGCCCAGATCGGATCGCTTGATTCTAGAGGACCAGAGCATGGGCTAGGAAACGAGAAGTGGAGGACCGAAAGAAAACGTGGTGGGTGGGCGTCATAACGATTCTCCTGTGACGTTACGGTTGGGCAGACTTGCAAACGCACCCCCCGCCGCCTTGCAAATCACCGGTTGCAGACAAGGCCCGGAAATTTGGCTCCATGTGGCCCAGAAAAGCTTGTTTGAGAAGAGGGAAGTCGCGAGAATTCGTGCGCCAGATGAGTGCGAGGAGAAGCAAGTCAAGCTCCAAACCGTGAATGAGATTGGAAGACAAACGCGGCGGTAGGAGGTGAATCCTCAGTGACGACTCACGAGTGTCGTCTTTCTTCGTGTGCAAACAAGCCAAGTGGTCAACGCAAATGACGTAGCGTTGGATCGAGTGGGGTAATTCCTTACCATTTCGCGCCTTGCGTCAGCAAATGTGGCAGTGGTGGCTGCAAGAACAGGGCAGTTAGCATAAGAATCCGGGGGCGAGAGCATGTGGCTTCGACTAGCTGATGACGCAGAGCATGCGAACCCAGAATAAAGGCACGTCAACACTGAACACAGACAAGGTGTACGGAGTAACTCCCGTACATACGAGCCTACGAATGACATGGGACACGCCAAGTCTGCACGTGTCGTGCATGGCCAAGGGAGAAAGCGAGGTGAAAGGTAAGCTCGTGCTTTGCACCGCATCTCAATCACCTCAATCACCTCCGACCTGTTCGGTCTGTCTCCCTCGAGAGTCAAGTCACACAAGTCCGAACGTTCATAAACAATATTCTTTGTTGATATTTGTGGGGGTGCGGAACCCTCGCGGTGCGCAGGCAGGCCGGCAAGTAAGTATAACTAGTAGTTATGGGGCATGTCTAGAATCCATCGTTGCGTCATAAGCGAACAAGACAAAGGAGCGAAAAAAAAAAAAAAAGAGTCCTGCTCATATCAGAGGTCTTCCCCATGCACGTCTGCTTCCTTCCTGTGATACCTATCCTTCCAGCCAAGCATTGTTACCAGCACGTGGGAATTCCAAACGCTTCAAATCCGTCTCTCGTCCTAGACCTTGCTGCGACTGAACCAGCCACTCTGTTTGGGCCCAGCAATCTTGGCCGCGGCAGGCTGGCTCTCACGACGGCGACTCAAATATCCGCCGATTGCCGCCGACGCAAGCCAGAGCAGGGCAGACAGGAAGCAAAATGCCACCGCTGTCTTGAACGAGCCACACTTCAAGTCGAAGAAGTCACGGCAATTCAAAGGCAGGGCCTGTTATTTCATATATGTTAGCTAAGGCCCACAATCGAAGTGCAGTACTCAAGGGCACGGCATCATGACAAAGACACCGAGATCCAGGGTTTCACTTACATAAACGAGTAGTCCAAATGCGACCCACCACAGAATGCTGATGACAATGTCTGCGGGCCACTGCGTGAAATTGGCCGTAAAGGGGAACAACCACACCATAGCCAGGACGCTGGCTATGCAGGCAGCAATAATGGTGTAAATAAAGCGACTACGGGTCGAGTTGTCTGCGTCTTTGTTCGTTGGGTCACCGCTTGTTGCAATGAAGTTGCCCGCGAGACCAACAACGATGAGCGCGAAGGCGAGCTCCAGGGCACGCAGGCCCATGACAAGACGTTCGAAATTCATCGCGGTTCTGGCAGTGGATAGACGGGTGAATGTATAAATGAATGGATGGGACTCTGAATTATGGCGTTGATATGTATGTGTCAGTGGCGGAAACGTGTTATGGATGTCGTGTTCTTATGAGAACGAAAGATGCAAATTATGGTGCTGGTGTCCGGTTGTTTACAGATTTATATGCGAGGACTGGTTAGTTTCTGGGCTACGGAAGTAGCAGACGACAGAGACGAGTGCAGTCTCGACTAGGTAAGCGAGACTGCAATGTATCACAGCTTCCATTTCCAGGATCAAAGGAAACATCACAGGCGAAAGGAATCCCTCTCCTTCCGTCCATCTTGCCTTGTAATTGTGCGAGGGTCTGGTAGTAAAGCGCAAGTGCCAACCGGTGCGGGCGCAATGAGGTTATTCGGAAGGAGGAAGAAGCTGTGGTTTGAAGTGGAAAGTGGCCCCTGCTTATCACCCCACTTCCGATGCTCCGCTAGGTTAGGTTAGGAGGTAACTAGGTACCTAGAGGCTAAGGTAGGTATCTGTGTACCTACCTAGGTATCCACTTAAGGTACTTTAGGTTATTCTCAAGGTGGGTAGATACTTAGATGTTTTGTATAGGTAGGTAGGTACCTTAGGTAGCTCAGGAGCTGGGATCGTCTAAACGCCGACAGACGCCAGCAGAATTATGAATGCATGTGGCATCGTCAACACATTCGTACCTAGCTTACGTGTACAGAGTAGTTATCAATGACCACTTCCATTCTCTCCTCCGCCTCATTAGTCCTTCCTCACAATTCTGTCATCTGCCTCACTCATCCTCGTTCCATCTCTCGCCGCCATCAATGATCATGTCCACCACCAGCGATTCCTCCAGCGGCATCCGCATCGCCATAGACCGCGGTGGCACTTTCACCGACTGCATCGGCCGGCGCAACTCCTCCACTGTCATAATTAAGCTGCTGTCTGAAGACCCTACAAACTACAAAGATGCTCCTCTGGAAGGCATCCGCCGCATCATGAGCCATTTTCTTGAACGGGTTATTCCGCGCGGCGAACCCCTCGACACATCTCACATTGACTCCATACGTATGGGCACCACAGTCGCCACAAATGCTCTACTCGAACGAAAGGGCGAGAGAATTGCACTAGTCGCCACAAAGGGATTCAAAGACTGCCTCATTATTGGGAACCAATCGCGACCGAGGATCTTTGACCTGGCCATCAGAAAGGCAGATGTGTTGTATGACAAGGTCGTCGAAATTGACGAGCGGGTCACGCTGGAGGATTACACCGAGGATCCGGAGAGGACTATGACGGAAGCGCAGGCGCGGACGGGTGACGAGGCCTCGATAGTGCAGGAGCAGACGCTCGTCAGGGGTATCTCGGGAGAGACGGTCCGGATCCTGAAGAGAGCAGATGATGCGGATATTCGAGCCAGGTTGCAGGAGGTATACGATGATGGGATCCGCAGCATTGCTGTCTGTCTGATGCATGGGTATACTTTTCCGGACCACGAGGCGCAGATTGGTCGTGCTGCGAAGGATATTGGCTTTCGACATATTTCTCTGAGTCATGAGCTTATGCCCATGGTGAAGCTAGTTCCGCGGGCTACTTCGGTGTGCGCAGATGCCTACCTGACACCTGCCATCAGACGGTACATTGATGGATTTCAAGGCGGCTTCGAAGGGGGACTTGGTACGCGGAGTGTCAAAGAGGAGAAGGGTTGCAAAGGAGCGAGGTGTGAGTTCATGCAGAGCGACGGCGGTTTAGTCGATGTGGACAAATTCACGGGTCTCAAAGCTATCCTGTCAGGACCAGCTGGCGGCGTCGTCGGCTATGCCATTACTTCGTACGATGAAGAGACAAAGATACCCGTCATTGGATTCGACATGGTGAGTTCCAATTGATCAAGCCATCCGCTTCATGTGAAAAAAATGTGTTCTCTCACTGTGTTGCGTGAAATTTTGCTGAAAATGTGTTGTCCATCTAGGGCGGCACCAGCACAGATGTCTCGCGCTACGGTGAAGGCCGCTATGAGCATGTATTCGAGACCACCACCGCGGGTGTGACAATCCAGTCGCCGCAACTGGACATTAACACTGTTGCCGCTGGCGGTGGCTCCAGGTTATTCTTCCGAAACGGTCTCTTCGTCGTAGGGCCTGAGTCGGCCGGCGCCCATCCGGGGCCGGCGTGCTACCGTAAGGGAGGTCCCGCGACAGTCACGGACGCGAATCTTTATCTCGGCCGGCTGTTGCCTGAATTCTTTCCGAACATCTTCGGCAAGAACGAAGACAAGGGCCTAGATACAGAAGCCAGCAAAAGAGTCCTGCAAGAGCTGGCCGATCAAGTGAATCACGAAACGAGCCAGAACCTGAGCACGGACGAAGTGGCATATGGATTTCTGACGATTGCCAATGAGGCAATGACCCGACCCATTCGATCTATAACCGAAGCTAAGGGGCACGATTCTTCCAAGCATCGCCTTGCTACGTTTGGGGGTGCTGGAGGCCAGCACGCCGTGGCCATTGCCGACGCTCTAGGCATCAGTCAGATCCTTGTGCATCGATACTCTTCGGTCCTCTCCGCGTATGGTATGGCGCTGGCTGATGTTGTCGACGAGCGACAGGAGCCTGACTCATCGGTTTGGCAGGACGGTGGTAGCGTGGTCAGCGATCTGCAGACCAAGATGAAGAAGCTCAAGGAGAGGTGTCGTGACGCCCTCCACGCCCAAGGTTTTGATGACACAAATATTGTATTCGAAGAGTATTTGAACATGCGATATCGTGGAACAGAGTCTGCTCTCATGATTATCAAGCCAACTGACGAAGAATTCCAGCAGCAGCACGGCGGCAAGCCATGGCAGTTCGGGCAGGCATTCGTCACGCATCATCGCTATGAATTTGGTTTCACTCTCGACGACAGAGATGTCATCGTGGACGATGTTCGTGTGCGTGGAATCGGCAAGAGCTTTCGTCACAAGGAGAGGACGGTGGATCAGCAGCTCAGGACGATTCAGCGACACGAAGTGCGAGCCGAAAAGCAGCACGGTATACAGGAAGTGTATTTTGATGGTGGACGGCGGCGGACACCCGTGTATAAGCTGGAGGGACTCGACGTCGGTACCGTGATCAAGGGCCCTGCCATGTTAGCGGATGGCACGCAGACTATTGTGGTGACGCCCGGCACTGAGGCTCTTACCACAGAAACGCATGTTATTCTTGATAAGAAGAGAACTGAAGGTGCTAAGGAAGATGATGAGTAAGTCTATCTCGAGTTTCCCCTTTTTTTTTCCTTTTCCAGTCATGTTTTTGGTGTCCTTTTTCTTTCCTTCGTTGCTGCCCGAAATTAGCGTCGCCTTCGTCGAGCACAGCGGGGGGGAGGGGTTCAACTTGCAGAGACTGATACCTGCTTCCAATTCAGAAACCTTGATGAAAAGAGTAGTCAAAAAGTCGATCCCATTCTTCTCAGCATCTTTGGTCATCGATTTATGGCTATCGCCGAACAAATGGGCGGCGCCCTCCAAAAGACCAGCGTGAGCACCAACGTTAAAGAACGTCTCGACTTCTCATGCGCCATTTTCGATGCCAAAGGCGGCTTGGTAGCCAACGCGCCCCATTTGCCCGTCCATCTAGGCTCCATGTCGACGTGCGTAAGGCGACAAGCCGAGATCTGGCAAGGACGCCTCCGAAAGGGCGACGTTATCATCTCAAACCATCCTTCCTACGGGGGCACGCACCTCCCTGACGTCACGCTGGTGATGCCAGCCTTTGACGCAGCGGGTGAGAATGTGCTCTTCTACGCGGCTTCGCGTGCTCATCACGCCGACATAGGGGGCATCACTGCGGGAAGTATGCCGCCTCATTCTCGGGAGCTCTACGAGGAGGGTGCGGCCATTGTCAGCGAGAAGCTCGTTAGTGGGGGCAAATTCAACGAGCAGCGCGTCGTGGAACTCTTCTACGATGAGCCCGCCAAGCATGCTGGATGTAGCGGCACGCGTACCTTGGGCGATAACATCAATGATCTGCGCGCGCAGGTGTCAGCCAACCAAAAAGGTATTTCACTCATCGAGGGCCTCATTACAGAATACGGCCAGGCCTCCGTACACTTTTACATGCTTCACATCCAGAAGAACGCCGAGCTCTGCGTGCGAAACCTCCTCCGTGACGTGCATGCTCGATTTGGCGGCAGACCCCTACAGGCCATCGACTATATGGACGACGGCACCCCGATCCGTCTCAGCATCACCATTAATCCGGACCAAGGAAGTGCGGAATTCGACTTTGATGGCACAGGACCGCAGGTATACGGCAACATCAACGCCCCAGAGGCAATCACCTACAGTGCCATTATCTACTGTCTTCGGTGTCTCATCTCCGACGACATTCCCCTCAATCAAGGTTGCCTGCGGCCCATCACGGTCAAGATACCCCCCAAATCTATTCTCTCGCCTGCGCCCGGCGCAGCCGTCGTAGGTGGCAACGTTCTCACTAGCCAGCGTATCACCGACGTCATCTTCAAGGCCTTTGAGGCCTGCGCCGCCAGCCAAGGATGCTGCAACAACTTGACGTTTGGCTTCGGTGGCAACGTCTCCGGCACCCAAACCATTCGTGGCTTCGGCTACTACGAGACCATCGCGGGTGGCAGCGGCGCGGGGCCACACTGGGCGGGCACCTCGGGTGTGCACGTCCACATGACCAACACGCGCATCACCGACTCGGAGATCTTTGAGCGCAGATACCCGGTTCTACTCCGAGAGTTCTCCATACGGCACGGCTCCGGCGGCAACGGCCAGCACAGGGGCGGGGACGGCGTGGTGCGAGACATTGAATTCCGTGTCCCACTGCAGGTCTCCATTCTCAGCGAGCGACGCGTCTACCGCCCCTATGGGCTCAAGGGTGGCGAGGACGGCCAATGTGGACTGAACTTGTGGGTTCGGCACGTTGAGAAGCAGAATTGGGAAAAGTCGCTGCGGCAATTCCGATACGATCAAGGAGGCAACGACGACAATTATGATGAACGTAATGACAAAGATGATAGTGTCGAGTACGAAGAGCGATATATCAACCTGGGTGCCAAGAACAGCGCCGCCATGAAAGCCGGCGATAGGATCATCGTGTGTACGCCTGGAGGGGGTGGATGGGGAGTACCCGGCCAGAAGAGTGTTGCGACGCAAAAGAAGGACCATATGGAGGGTTGGAAAAGGGGCAGCGGGGCGGCTCGAGAAGATGCTGCGCTACAAGCGTAGGGACTTGGATTTTGGAAGGCAGAGATGGGTGCCCGGAAGAACTCGTTGAGTCGATCATACTCATGGTTGCCATGAGGTACTGGGAAGCTCAGCCTTTCTATGGGCGGTGCCAGGAACTAAGACGGCTTACGACTAGGACGGGAGCCACGATCATCTTCGAATGAAGTGAGTAGAAAACCCTTGGAGCACGTAGACATATAAGTTTGTTGCCACGAGAGATCCGGACGTACAGAAAGGTATGCATCGCGTTTCTGGGAAACTACATATGGCGGATCACTACGGATTCCTGGAGCGACTACATACTCAATATCACTGAGGGTTCGAGGACCCTATCATGCGAATCTACTACCCGTACCTACCTAACAAGCACATCAAACACAAGACAGCAATGTCGCACAGGGCGGGACGAGGCCTCCAGCCTTCTTGAGGCGACTTCAGCCGTCGTCGTCGTCACCTCTACAATTGGGGGACTTCAATTGGATTACACTGTACAAAAAGCTCGGACTGGCAAAGATGGTCAAGGGGTCATTTCTTCTTCACCATTTTTGGGTGTCATCTTCAGCCCTAAATGGGACACCACCAGCCAACCTGGTTGCCCTGCTTTGCCTGAAAGAGGGCGCAAATTAGCATTATTGTCCCGAGCGCGCTTGTCTCGGCACCGGTATATGTACTATAGCCTGTCGTGTATCGTATCTGTTCCATGAACACATCCGATGACTTTGCATGGGTGGCGCATCCGACAGTTCGGTCGAAACATTCTCTGCCAGACTGACATGCCACATGCATCAACTTTTTGTGGATCGAACAGTTGTTACTTGCGAGAGGACGAGCGAGGGCGAGGGCGGCAAATGTCCATCGTCTGCAACGCATAGGCGGAGCCCGGCAATATGCCGAACGGAAGCTGATCTGACAGCTGAGCCGAGCTGAGCTGAGCTGTGGCACATGACTCTAGACCAGACTTCTCTCTCCCGACTCCATCTCCCCAGACTCCAGAGTCCACATCACCGGTGCCGCCGCCTCTTCGTTCGGTAGAAAAAGGTACCTAATGCATGTTGGTCCTTGATGCTCGATGAGGTACCTATATACCTAATGTACGGAGTACGGAGTACATTAAGTACATACCTCAGGGAAACCCCATACGGCCAAAACGGGCATATTTGGCGCCAAGACAAAGTCGGAATGTATTCCGTCCCGAGGCTAGCGTCCGGCGCCAGCGTCATGGCGTTATTCCCAGCACGATGAAAGTAATAATGCAACATCAGCCGACGTCAGGGAAGCCTTGACTACCTATGTAATATGTGCAGCTGGTCTGGGGCTCGCCGCTTCGAATTCTGCGTCTTAGCCTCGTTGCCAACCTCCCGGTCGGACAATGACTCCGCGCAGCATGTCTGGCTGGATATTGCTTCTCATTGGTCAGCGCGCCATTCTTGCTACCGTTCTGGGGGCAGTTGACGAGTCTTCTTCCTTCACCGGTCGGTAGCCTCCTAGAGCAGTTCTACGAGCGGGAAAGTGGTGGGCACAAACGTCAACCGGACGTAATGGTAACGTCTGCATCGACCGCCGTAGCTACGTACGTGGCCGCGTACGTGGCCGAAATAACTCGCAACCAAGCCGAACTATGATGTTTAAGCCGTTTTGGAGCATTCTTCGATGGTTTATCTATCTGCGCCATCACGACTTTCACCGATCTTTGCAGGTTGAAGCACCACTGCCAACATAGGGAACGGCAAAGAGCAGACAATGAATGATAAGGTACCTCCTATAGCGCGGCAAGGTACCCCGCTCAATGCCGCGGCCCGCCCCATCTTAGATACCTGGTAGTTAACCGCCTCGACAAGGTGGAGGAAGTCGCGTACTCACGGCACAGGAGCAGCAAACAATCCTGCTGCCGTCGGGAAGAGTCAACACGGAGTTGAATATCCTGGCTTCCGTGTCGCTTCCACCAATGTGCAACTACACCGCTGCATTCTTGTCACCCCTGGCACCTACACAACAAAGCCGCTGCAGAAAAGCTTAGCCGTGTACATGTTTAGCCATCTGCCTTCCGACATGTATGTATGATGTACAAGGTTGCGTGTAGTGGCGGTCACTAGTTTGCCCTTAGACGCCTTTTCCAGCCATTACCGGCCTGTTTCTACATCTTCTGCCTGTGAAAAACTGACTTTCGAAATATCATCTGGTGGCGGTGTTATTCTACATAGCTGTTAGTAGCTGACCTTTGAAGATACCTGCTGAGCGCCAGTTTTTCAGGCACTACCTAAGTATTCTGTTTGAAGAAACAAGGCACCATGTCCTTCTAGGCTAGTCGAAGCCATGCATTTGTCCAAATGTAGTACCTGCTTCCAGAATACGGGTTTGCAGGCTGTCGAGCTAGTCGAAACCCTAGTCTAACTCGAGACTTTCCTCCCTCCGCTGCTATATCCGGAGCACAACATGTAATATGCTATCGCGGGCGAGTACCTGCCAGGAACACTTTGTTGCTCTCTATCGAATTCACACGTATACATCAACCTGGCTTAGTCCAGCGGGAGACTAACAGTGAGGCTTACGTTTGCAGGTAACTTTGCCGGCAAGTAAGCCGAAGCGCAGCATAAACGGATACGACGAGGGTGTTGGAGGGATGTGTGCTTGCCTGCGCCTGTATGCGTGTGCGTGAGCGGATGTAGGTGTTGATGGGTGTCCATCTGCAATTTCATATTCAGACTACTGTACGTAGTTATTTGGTGGAGGCCACACAGGCAATCCTGACTGGGCTGAATCTCCTTCCGTGTCTTCCAAGTGTCGGAGATTGCCAGGAAAGCCGGCTTGCTGTGTCGTGACTGGACATGATGACGCTCAAGGAGGCTCAAGTCCCCCATCCACGTATTGCTCAATGCTGCTATATATATACGCCCGTGTGCGTCCCCATCGTGGTTCTCGCGCAATACTCGACACGTCGTATTATGAATGTATGTACTCGTTTCTCCAGTTCTAGACGAACCTTAATCAGAGAAGGCATCTCCCACAAAGTAAGATTCGCCCCCTCTCCGCGGCCAGCGGGCTACCACCCCACGAAGAATGCGCATTGCCATTGCAGGTGGAGGCGGAGGCGGACTCGGATACCTCCTAGCATGGCAACTATCCCAAGCAGACGCAACCTACCACATCATCATCCTATCAACTTCCGTGAGACTTCCCGACGCCCGACATTATACATATACTGGGCGAACCAAATGTTAACTTTTGCAAACACCAACAATACAGGCCAGACCCGAATTCAGCGCCCTCGATATCCATGTCTACATCATCGACTACAACAACCACAGCAGCCTAGCATACGCCCTCCAGGGGACCGACATCGTCATCTCCACCATCTCCGGGGCCCCCCAACTCAACCTCATCAACGCCGCCGCCCTCTCCCGCACCCGCACCTTCATACCCTCCGAATTTGAAGGCAGTATCTCCAAACGGCCCTCATGCCACGATCCCCTAACCCGAGGCTCCACCCAAGCCATCTCACTGCTCCAGTACTGGGAAGATGTTTCCCGGATGCGATACACCGTCTTCGCATGCGGCATCTTCATGGAACGATTTCACCCACAGGGGCTGGGATACCTAGACATCGACATCGACATCGACATCGACATCGGCAGCAGCAGCAGCAGCAGCAGCAGCAGCAGCAGCAGCAGCAGCAGCGTGCCCCACCCAAGGAACTATCTCCTCAACCTAAAAGAGTGCACGGCCGAGTATGCCGATCGGAACACCAGGGGACGTACCGTACGGGTGTGCCTGACATCTGTGTATGATCTAGTGAGGTTCGTAGGGGCCGCTCTGGAGCTAGGCACGCAGAACTGGCCGCGGGAATTTACCATGTGGGGAGATAGAATGCCTGTGCGGGATTTAGTGAAGACGTATAGCCGGGTTATGAATGGTGAGGACTTCATTTGCACAAATGTCCAGAAAGATGCACGATTGTGTGCGGAGGGCCTCTCAAGTTCTTGGGGGAGAGAGAATCTGAATGACGCTTTTCGCAATATTCCTCTCTTTGTTTTCCCTTTTTTTTTTTTTTGGCTCTGGCCCTGGCCCTGGCTCTGGCCCTGGCCCTGGCCCTGCTCTGCCCTGCCCTGCTCTGCCCGTCCGGGTCCAAATTCTAGCTTTTTTGTCGGTGTCGGTATGCTTGCTAACATGAGGGTGGGTTGGGATAGTTGAGCTGGAGCATCTCGTGCGGGATCCGGCTGATCTGCAAGCCCTCATTATGTACTACACGCAGATTTCGGACGGGGAAAAGGTTGCGTATTATCAGCGACTGGTCGCTACGATGGATGGGGGCTATGATTTCTGTAGGGCTTCGCTGAATGAGGTTCTGGGTAAGAGCGGTGCTGGTCACGTCCAGCCGATGACGTTTGCGGGCTGGCTTGAGACCGTTGGACAGTCATTGTGAGCATCACGTCTTGATGGGCTGGACTATAGAGTTTCGTGTCATGGGGCGGTCGATGCGTTAATCAGGTTGTGACTGTTAGTTACTTTGTCTGCGGTTTTTTTTTTTTTTTTGTTTTGGGTGGTGTGTGAGGTTTGTGTGTGCGTTGACAACAACTCAGCCTGTTTTCTGTGTCTCTCTCCAGTAAAGCAGTTTACCTACCGTATACAGAGAGAGTAGCCGTTTCAAGTTTACTTGAGATTCTAATGTGTAATGTAATTCAATTTTCAGGGTCTAAACCCACTCATCTCGAGGCATGTATCAGTCCTAGGCACCTCCTCAAACACCTCTGAAGTGCACACCGCTACCCTCAAGGGGAAGCGTGTATGGAGAGATTCTGGCAAGACACGCAACGTCCGGTATGGGATTAAGTCAGGATGCACAATAATTCTGCGGGCAGTCAATGGTAGACTGTTGCCGCTTAGTCCTCTCATTCTACACTAAGTTAGATTCGGGATACGGTAGCGCCATCCATAGATCGCGGTTCATTGCCACAAAGAGGGCAGAGAAACAGGTATATATTTTTCACCGTCTCCTGTAGTGTCTTCAGGCGCACGTCTATCATACGGATTCCTCATCCTCATCCTCGTACTCGTACTCTTCCTCCGGTTTAGGTCCAGATTCCTCGTCCTCAGACTCAAATTCGTCCGCAAACTCCGTCACGATCCATTGGCAAAACATTTCCCAATCAATCCGCCACTTCTTGTAATGCTGCATCTTAACTCCCGAGCCCAAGTGCTGAATCTCGCCGTTCCACGTCGCTGTGTCCTGATCTTCATAACAGGCCCATCGTACGCTATTCTCAGCCAGGCTGCCGAGGCCGGCCAGCCCTAGATTGTCCCAGCCCTGGAGGGCTTGCCAGAAGTCGTGCGACATGCCGGCCGTGTCGTGCCCCAGCATGGCAGGGTCGTCGTTGCAGAGACAGCAGGGGACGCCTCGGGAGAGCAACGCCGGGAGGGGATGAGCCATAACAGACCCGCAGAGGCGGAGGACTTCGTTGGAGATGGGACACGACTCCACGAGAATTTTCCTCTCCTTGACCATGTCGATCAGCAACGGATGCTTATAGAGGCTGTAGGCATGACCAATTCGTCTGGTCCCGAGCAGGATGGCATCGAACAGGTTATTGTCGGTGCTATTGCCGTCTCCGAGGGTCTCCCCTGCGTGGAAGAAAAACGGAATATTGACTTTTTCCTGAACGCATTGTTTGCGGAACCAGAATAGCTCCGGTAGCACGCTCGTCAGCGGCTTACCGAAGTCCTCGGGCCCAACCAAGTCATAGCCTGCGATGAGGTGCGGGAACTCCAGCTTCGTTGTGATGCAATGGTCCATGTTCTCAATCATCGGCCGGGTGTCTGCACTGCGGAGGGTAGTCCAGATAGTGGTCAGCCCCCAGAAATCGTGGCCCTCGGGAGAGGCCCGGAATTTTGCCACCTCCTGTTCAATGACCTTGAACATGTGGCTGTAGTCTGCCTCGGGCTCTTCTTCGCGGTCGCGACAATAGTTCAGCGGCCATGTGAACCTGGGTCTATGGTTAGCATTGACGACATTGTTGATCCTCTGCACCTTAGAGAACTTTCCGGTCACACACACCTCAGCTCAACCCATCGAACACCGTCAGAATTTAGCTGGCTCATGAGTCTCTGCAAAAAGGCGCGGAAGATGGGCTCATAATGAATGATAGTGGAGACGACAACGAAGCATTTGCTAAACTTCTTCCAGATGGCGTCGATCCCGTGGTGCTGTTCATGGCTGTCACCTGTGGACAATGTGCAACGACTCTTTAGCCACTGCAAAAAGCCCTTGCGCCCTCCATTTGGGAAGTCGTCGGCTGTCTTCGTGAGCAGAATGAACGAGTCGGCGTAGTACGAAGCATCCCAAATGGATCCGTCGGTCCTCTCTTCTGCCTTGTATCGGAAACTCATCGCCGCGTTCTCGAGAGCATCTGCGTTGCTCAGCGGCCGGTCACCCGACATGTGCATTCCTGGAGTGTCGAGAAGCGTTTTGAGCAGAAAGTCAAAGTCTACCATGGCATCCATGTGGGCATGCAGCAAGCAGCCCTTTGGCATCCGACGCACGATTTTCCACAGCTTGGTGCTCTCCATGCGATTCTTGGCCATCATGAACATCATGCCTGGGAAGACGTTCTGGTTCGAACTCTGGGCCATGTCCTCTTCGACGTCGGCCGTCCAGACGGTGCTGGCTTCATGACTGCGGATTTTGTCTACAATGGCGCAGGCGCGCTTGGCAATGGGTGAGAGAGACTTCCTGAAGGCAGCGTCTGATCGGGACGTCTGTTCCTGGTTGATGAGATTCGCTCGACCCTCCATGTACTTCTGTATGAAAGGATCCGATTCGGACGGGATCTCCTGGAAGATTTCCTCCCACTCGTCGTTGGGCATTGCCATTTTGGGGAAGACGAGTCAGAGGGAGGGGTAATGGCAAGCCTAGTACAATTGTAGTCTTTGAAGTGGTCGCTGTCGATTACTATCGTGGCCGTTATTGTAGTCGCTATCGTTGCCGCTGTTGCCTTCGTTGTGGTAGTTGTGGTAGTTGTTGTCGTTGTTGCTGTTGCTGTTGTTGTCGCCGTCGTCGTCGTCGTCGTTGTTGTTGTTGATGTTGTCCTTATCTTTGTCGCACAAAGTCGGGTCCGCTGCGGCCTTTCCCGACCGTTGACATAAATACTCCGATGCTGCTGCTCACTACTACCGTCGACACTGGGAAAATAGACCTACCATCGCGCACTGACCATGGCCCACAAACCTACGTAATCTTCATATAATCGGGCACTTGCGTTGCGGAACATCCCTATCGTGGCCTGCAATTTCTGCTCAATGTGAAGGTATTTTTGGATGGCACTCCGGTTATAGAGGTCTCACTTAAGGAAGTTTGGAACAATTATGTGGAGATTATGTAGGTTTGTGGGCCATGGTCAGTGCGCGATGGTATGTAGGTCTATTTTCCCAGTGTATACATACTCCGTACGGTACGGAATAGGGGAGTTTAGTTTAGTCAACCCGCCCGTCTCGAAGTGTCTCGACGGGGGGTGCAGCGACGGGGTAATACATCAACGACAGGGAAAAAATAGAGTGACATAATATTTCAGTGTGGCCATTGCAAAAAAAATAAGTCGCAGAATTTCCCTCCCTTTCATGCACAGCCTCTCCAATTCAACAACTTTCATCCCTCGAGGCCCATACGTGTCACAACGACGCCACCCCGCCTCCAAACAAAAACAACGCCAAAGACGCGTCCATCGCGACATATCTCAAGGTGCCGTTATATTCATTTATTCATTTTATCCCCGAATCCCCGAATCCCCGAATCCCCGAATCCCCGAATCCCCGCCTAGATTGTATGGTCAATTGTTGAATTAGTGAGGCTATGCATGAAAGGGGGGGAAATTCTGTGACTTATTTTTTTGCAGTGGGCACACTGAAATATTATGTCACTCTATTTTTTCCCTGTCGCTGATGTATTACCCCGTCGCTGCACCCCGCGTGGAGACACTTCGAGACGGGCGGGTTGACTAAATTAAACCCCCCTAGTAGTATCCGTACTCCGTACTCCGTAATCCAGTTGCGAATCGACGTTATGTAGTTAGTTGGACAGCGGAACTCGTCAAGTCGATCACCGGTGCATCTTCGCTGCTGCAGCTACAGCCTGCCGGGTGGCCGGTGATCGGTGGCTGGGGCGGCCAGAAGCGGCCCAGTGATGTCGCGCTGTTGTGGGAAGGGCGTCACAGGGAGCCCCTGCCGAGGCCTTGAAGTTTCAACTTGCCAAGACAGGAAAATAGGGGCTGCATCCACGTACAGAAATGCGACCACAAGGCTCTATGAATCGTGGGTTGATTAATTTTGACTATTCTAATCAACTCTTTTATATCGAATTGGAGCTCCGCGAGCGAATTCTTCGCTCTTTCTTCTCACGAGTACTTATCGGCATATCATCTATCAACAAGAGCGTTCAACGCGCATAATGCCCTCACTGTGGGAGTCACCTCACCACGGGCGACAAAACGCCCCGATATATTGCGCAATCTATTCGCCACCATTTTCCTTCACGCACATATCGCATGAGATATCTCTCACATCGTCAACAGCTTCAGGCTATGCGACTACGTAGCTGGAGGCACGTTTGCCCATGCTGCACCTTATGGCTACGAGTCAGATGAGATGCAGAATGCAGCGTGGAGAAGAAAGAAGAAAGACGAAAGAAGAAAGAAGAAAGACGAAAGAAGAAAGAAGAAAGGGTTCGGAGAGATACCCGCGTACCCGGTTTGCCACCGCAATTTGGTGACGAGAAGATCGCAACCGCACGGACATTGAGTGACTCTAATTAATTGTCCACGTGAATTGATCTTCCCCTCTGGCTCTACCTACCGCTCTTTTCAAGATAAGATGCAGATGCTGCGTGGAGGACAAAGATTAAGAAGCATGGGACCGGGGAGCAACCCGCATATCCGACTGTTACAGCGGCTTGCTGTCGAGAGGTGTCGTGACCTCATGGGCATCAAGTCATCGGAATTGTTGACGTGGATCGATCATCACCCCCGGTCGGTCCGTTGTCGAGGGGTCGCGAAAAGGAAAGTGAGAAATGGCCGGCAAGTCACGCTTGCTCCTTCCCATCGTTGACTCGGTGCGTTGAAGCATCTTCCTTGCAAATTGAAAAAGGAACAACCTACTCGACTGATTCATTATAACATGCCCTCGGAGAGACACACAACAGCACTCGTACATCTAGTATCTTGAACGGGTAGAAAACCAAAGACCATTCCGCCATGAAGCTCAGCTACTGTCTTGCTCTACTCTTGCCTGCCGCGGCAGGCACAGCCCTCCCACTTAGCCATCGAGGCTTCGTCCCTTCCAACCGATGCTGTTTCACTCTACCCGAGGCGGCTCCCGACCAAATTTCCAAGCAGGCCAAATTAAACGGCGTTATTGCTCTCTCTGGCGATAATCTTGATGGCTGGTTGTGCATAAATGATTCCAATGCCAGCAACGTCCTCTGGGACGCCTCCAACAACGCGTACCTCATCATCTCCGGCCAGAAGATTCAGTGTCTGGACCCTGTTTCGATCCGCGAAGTCAGGAGCATCCGGGATACCAAAAGGAAGGCTCTGGGCGCGGTTAACGGTGGAACTGAAGCTCACCTGAATGACGACAATCAAGAAGTTTACACCCCTAACTGTAACAAAGAGGGTTGGGGTGGCGTTCAGGGCTGTGCTCGGGGCTGACGGTAGCGATATATGGTGATGGAAAGGTATTTGTGACGAAGTGTCACAAAGTCAGTGTCAGTCGTCTATATGTGCTAATTCCAAGACAGCAGTTGACTTGGAATTGTACCCTTTTGTGAAGTATGTAGCTGAGTTGGATACATAGCACATTGACTGGCCGTTACAGTTTTCAGGAAATACGATGGTTGTATGTATCGTTGCTAAAATCAGCAAAGGTTTTCGTCTCGGCCTTTCGGTTGTGTCACACGTGTAGGCACACCAATCCCCACCTGCGACATTCCAACCAGGCGCTGTGCACCCACAGTGATACGTGATCGTACAGCGCTTGCCAGTTCAGGTAGTACAGGCACACTTAACATACGGAGGCGTTTTAGTCGAGACGTTTCAGTCGGAGGGCGCTGTGCATCGACGGTGCCCGCACAGCGTTTCCCGACCAGAGAGTGTCGGCTCCGCGTTTGCCTGCATAACGTTTGCCTGCATGGCGTTTGACCAGCGCAATGCTAGGCCAGCGCTTGTCGGTGTAGCTTATACCTGATCATAGCAGTTACCGGTACACTCGGGATATTCAGGCAGACAGCCGGGGTTGGCAGCAGGAACAGTAGGGTCTCAGGAGGACACTTGCGATTCATGTATATATATCATCGCTGGCCACCTCGAGGGCTCAGAGGGAGGAGACACGCCTCTAGAGTTCCTTGTAGAGTCACAGTCGATCATCACGTTCTGAATTGACATTCCTCAGTTCCAAGTCCCAAGTATTGGCCCTTGTCACAGGTTGTGTATGATATTTGGTTGTGGGCGTTGAGGCCTCCACTTGCAAACTTTATAAACTCAACTTCAAAATTCAATGATCCGTCTCGGCCATGAGGAAGGATACATCATGAAGGTTATGCACTTAGACTCGACGAGTGACAAGGCGATGGCCCAGAATGCAAGTGTGGCGTGGCTTTGTAAGTTCCAGCAACGGCCTCGTTTACCAGTCTGCCTGAGTCATGATTTCGGGAATCTCGGTACATATAAGCGAACACTACATTACAAACAAGGTACAAAGCTCAAGTAGATTCGGAATACGATGCGCAACGTATACAAGAAAATACCAAAATTTGTGAACAAATTCAAGACATCATTGCCACGGAAGCCCATCATGGACCCATCCATGGTCACTGATAAAACGAGAGGGCAGGGTGTTCTGTTGTGCTTAGACTGACTTGCGCTCGACTTGACAATGTTTGTACCACTTACACTCGATCCAGTCTTTCGTCATTTACATGCTTCCAGGCAGAGTATAATATACAGTGTACAGATTCTAGCATCGGCCCGCCCAGCTGTCGATATCATGTCTCCTTCATTTCATCATTCTTTCTTAACCACGATGTTTCTTGCAACTACACATCTGAACATGTCACTACATGCCATTCACCCGTGCCCCCCCTTCACACCAAACACGATCCTCAAATCCATGCCCAATTCATCCGCCGAGCTACCCCGCCCGCGCCTCTCCATCTCTCTCGTCCTTTTCTTCCAAAAACCGCACCAGCATTTCCCTCACCACAACGCTCCCGTCGCTACCGGCATCGACAAACAGCAACAAGCCCACCAGGAGGTCTCCCTCGCCTCGCCCATCAACTCTCCCGCCGACGCACCCTCCAGTCGAGCCGAGCCCTCCACGAAGTCCAAATCCGCTCAGGATCCCATCCCGTCGGCCTATCGACCTTGCCCTGGAAACGACTCACTTGACGCACAACCTGCTCCAGCGCGGTGACACAGTCCCACCCCCCACGGGGATGTTTCAGCGCACGAATCAGATCTGTACAGAGCACGTCTGTCGTGCCCCCTCCCAGATGGGCAACACGCAAGTATCCCGAAAAACGCGAGAAACATTCAAATATTCCTGCTCTTCATTGTACAGATATCCCACCCCGCCGAGGGCCTCCATGCACGAAAACAAAAGCGCTACGCTGGCCTTGCAGACATATGCCTTTGCGAGCTGTGCCATAATTCGAAGGAGTGGTTCGATGAGCTGCTCCAGAGGCGTGAGGAGAGGATCTCTAGTGGATGTGAAGCATACGGGGCGATAGGCCCGTGCTCTGAAATACCCAGTATGTAGGAGGCGTAGAACGTGACGAGCATGAGGCGGTGATATTCCGCGGAGATCTTGGCTAGGGTTCTCATGTGAAGAGGGCTGTCGAGGAGTTTCATTCTGGTTTTGTTTCCGGCTCCGACTTCTCGTACGAGTGAGTAGGCTTGTGCGATGGCTAGGCCGCGTCCGACGCTGCCGACGGCCGCGACGGTGGAGTGTATTCTCAATTTTTTGTTAGGGTGAGGATGGAGCTGATCTCTTGGACGCCTCGTCCTTCCTGGCCGATGAGCCAGCCGTGGGTGTTTTCGAGTATGAGTTCGGCAGGGGGGAGGGATTGCGTGTCGAATTCGGTTTTGAGGCGCTGGATGCGGATGCCGTTGAGGGTTTGGCCGTCGGGGTCGGGTTCGCCGGTGGCGGTGGCGGCATTGGGATCGTGTTTGCGCATAGGGGCGAGAAATGTGCTGAGGCCGCCGGCGGGGGTTCGGGCTAGCATGATAGTCATCTCGGAGTCGGTTGCGCTGGAGAACCACTTGAAGCTGTTAATTGCCCATGGGCCCAAGGTGATTTGGCCTTCTTTGTCCGCGAGGCCTTCTCCTGTGACGCTGGGATTGCGATGGCCTACTGTCTCGGTGAGAGAGACATCACTTCCGCCGGTTCGCTCCGTCATCCACTGTCCGCTTGTCCGTGTGAATCCGGGTTGGCGAGACGTTAGGTGCCTGTACGCATTCTCGAATACCTTCTTCTCATCGGCTGAGAGGGCAGCTCTCCACTCGGGGTGTGAGAGATGGCGTCTGAGGAGAAAAGTGGCACCGTCTTGCATTTCGGATGGGCAACCGACGTTGGCACAGGATCCGACCCAAAGATGCGTCCTGAGGAACTGAAGAAGGCGGGAGTATGTCCCGTACGTTGATATGGTATCGTAGCCTGTGGCAACCATTCTACGAGGCGTTGTAAGTATCAGTTTCGGGGATGGAAACAGAAAACGGCTTGAGCATGGAAGCGGAAATACTAGGCTCACCTTTTTGCAATACTAAAGTCTTTCAGATTGCGCCATCCCTCTCCTGTGACGAGGTCACTCTTCCAGCGGCCAAACGCATCCCGGCCGGAGCCTTTGATATACGGCTCGTTGCGCTCTGAATCCGTGACCCATGCAAACACCTGATCAGACAGCACGTCTTTTCCGAGAGACAGAACCTCCGGTCCAGCCTGGGAGATGACTTGACGAGACAGGAATACTAATCATTCGAGTCAGCCTTTCCGAACAGGTTCTGATGGTTCAAGATAACGAATCAAGAGAGGAGCATGAAGCAAGGTGAGGGAAATCGCATTAGGAAGAGAGTCTAAGAATGTGATTTCCTTGTCTTAAGAGAGAAAGGTGAGCCGAGGAGATACAGAGAGGCACATAGCAATGCCAACGACCTTGTTTACCAAGAAATCGCATTGCTCATCGCAAATCTGCAAACTTACAGTTGAAACAGCACTTGAACGAGTCATAGTCGAGTGCCTGATTCTTCAGAACAGGCGCATTTTGAAAATAAGCCTTTATCTGCACCCGATGGCTCCATTATCACGATGCGCGGGATCCTCAGGTCAAGCGGCAACACACATGTATGTATAACGATGTCTAGTAATAAAACCCGCGTAGCTTGCACGGCACCGGATTTAGAAGCCAATCACAGAAAGTCACAGAGTACGGGGGGTTCTCCCCGTGATGCAGTCCCGTGATGGCCATTGCGCAAAACGGGTGGCGTCAGTAGTTCCTTAACTTCCTCCTCGAAGGACCGAGGCAAGTCGTCCCAGCGCGGAGCCAGGGGCTCAGTCGGGGGCCGTTCGAGATAGCGGCGAGATGGAACCCTCTGAGAGGGAGGGAGGACTATGTACTAGACATGAGTTCGGTAGTCATTCTTGGTAAGGGGTAATCTTCGCAAAGAATAAGGCGTTTTGATTTCCAGTTTTGCTCGTGAAATTGTGCCAAGGATCCTGGTATGTTGCGATCCGGGCTCTCGAGTCGAGTGTTGGGACTTGGAATGGGCTCATCGCCACGCGATGTCTTGGCCGGACGTTGCACGTAAACCGTTCTATAGGTATGCAACAGTTTTACAAACCTTTGAACATGGTTCTCGGATCCTGTAGCTAAGCTGCCACGACGTTCTCAAGTGGCAGATGCGCACCGAGGAACTGGCACGTTAACAGTTAGCCCCATATTATCAATCTCCACTTGGTTATACCAAATTAAGAGCCAAAACTTTAACACCCGCCGCAGTCGTCTAGGGGTAAGGACACCAGTTTGTGGTTCACCACGAGCAAGATCACTGGAAACCGAGGTTCGAGTCCTCGCTGCGGCACATCTTTCCACCCCAACGTGTAAGGATCACTCCCTGAAACCCCCCCCGCCTCCCCGCCGCAGTCGTCTAGGGGTAAGGACACCAGTTTGTGGCTCACCACATTCATCATCACTGGAAACCGAGGTTCGAGTCCTCGCTGCGGCACCATCATCAGGAGTTCTTTTTTTGGGATTGTTTCGATTTCACCCGACTGACTGGTGTTTGTGCGTGCGGGCCGGTGCGCCATTCCAATGAGCGAGATCTCTTTTTTTGAAACTGGCTGATCTCGATGGGTGCACGATAGTAGCACATCTCACTCATACTTGATGTGCTGTGCCTGCCTGAGCATGTGACAGTATTCAGTACATATCATTTAGCCCTTCCTGTCGGGATCTCATCAAGACTGGCAATCCTTGGATGACGGATAAGCAGCATTTGTATCACTTGGTCGGTACTTACTGCAGTGTGTCAAATAGTGAAGGTATTTAGATACCCAGAGTGGCGCAACATGAGTCTTGCCTGTGTATTGAATGCCTTGCCAAAAGCTGAACAAATGGCAGAGTCCAGACATGCAACTACCTATGAACATAGATACATAGTCTACGTCTGCACTCCTGCCACGAGAGTGCCACTCTGTTCTTTCATGGCGATTTTCTCTTTGAACTGGCTGTCTCGAATGAGGGACGCCACATCTGAATAATGAATGCAATACCCATACATACAGAGAATAGCGCATGCCAATTTCCATCTGCATTGCCTTGCCTAAAGATGAACAACGTCATGCAACTAGGCCAAGCTTACACATGCAATGCAAGCGCCACTTCGTCCTGTCCGACACCTGCACCGTTGCATATACCGGTACCAGTCTCCAGGCCTCAGGTTGACACAGTGGCGATGATTTCAAATCAAGTTTGGGCGGCGTCCAAGGTGTCGCGCGACAGACTCGCCGCCCACGGCTGCTGTGACTGCAGAGAGGTGGGTGGCCTTTTGGGCGGCCACGCAGCATCTGATATGTAGTAGTCTATAGACGACAACCTTTGAGCTGCTGCTCACGCTGTAACCATTTTTATGCATATTTCAAAGGTAGTGAGTGCATCGGTCGTTGAATGTCTACCTACTTTCGGGTGTTGCGAAGTCGATTCAATTCGCCCCTGGACATAAAACATAAAAACCACAAAAAGGAAAGCCAAGCGCCGGCCAGCGCGCTTCCTCATCTTCAGCGGAGTCGAGTCGAGTCGAGCATCGAGTCTTGTGCTCGCCAAAATGATGCGGAGGTGAGGGAAGAACGGCGGCGGCGGCGGCGGCCGATGGCGCGGCAGCCTTGCAGCAGCGTGGCACAAGAACGGAGATAATGCGTCGGACACACCCCCCTCTATCTCAATCTACACCCCCCTGCCCTTCTCCCCCTTCTGCCGGCCACGACCACGACGTGGGCGGTGCGATAGCAATCGGGCGACTTCGCGAGTGCCTCTCCCTCAAGATGCCCCTCAGCGTCTGATCAGCGAGTCTGTGGCATACACGAAGCATTGCTGTCCGTGGTACAGAGTACATACGAGGACATTCTACCTGTGCGATGCTCAATCGACTACCGGTACCTCTTGGCTCGCACGAACACGACGAATACCTAGCCTCAGATAGGAACACAGCACAGCAAGAGAAGCTTTCCCATGATATGTATAAAGTTTGAAAATGCTCAACTCTTCCTGGACGAGAGCCGCTACGCCCCCCAAACCCCACGATAATTTTGCGGCAAGGGCCCCAGCAACAACCCGCTGCAAGGCCCATACAAGGCCCATCCATAGGTTACAGGTAGGTAACTATGCTCTCCGTACATATCACAATCCATCCTGCCCGATGATCATACGGAGGTAAGGTGAATGGGCCTGAGAAATACGGCCCCCTTTCAGACTCTACCTATAAATGGTCATGGCGCTTTGCCATGCAAAGAGCGCGAAAGGCCCACAGCCGAGTCAACGTCACGCAACGTCCATTGACTTCAAAAGTTCAAAGGCATGATATCGTCTCGTTCCCTGCAGGAGTGGCCGCTACCGAACGGCACGTGCCAGGGGGCGCGCGACTTGACAACGACTGTCACCGCTCTCGGAGTCCTTTACTACGAAAACCTATTGTATGTATGTATGTATGTACATACTCCGTACTCCGTATGCTCGTGACAAATGAGCCCGCGCCAGATGCCGCCGGGTTCCAGGCTAGGGACTCGAAAAAAGCCGTGTCGGCAAAGTCAGGTCATACAGACAAGTTGCAATTAGTCCCCATGTCCTACGGGGGTACGGAACACAAGATTCCACGTTGGCGAGCTGGACTGGGATCATGATGCCATTCAGGAACCTCGAGATGGCCGCGAAACGCGCTTAGCCCCCTCCCGCCCGCAAGATGTCGGGCTCGGGTGACACATGTCGGTCTTTTTATCGGCTGGTATGTACTCCGTATGTATAACTTTTAGGGGCCCCCATCGGTGTCGGGCAGGCTTTCTTGTGTGCTGCATCACGACATCTCGATGATGGTGCATGTGCCCTCCCTCTTGAGGAGGAGGCATGCAATGCACAGAGTAGGTATGGTAGATGGTTGATTGTGTTTGCTGTCCGCTTTATCCCCTCCAAGTCATGCTGCAGCTCGATACCCGCAGCTTTCAACTCGCAGGCGGGAAGGTGAAGCGAGTTCAACCGAACCGGCATCTCCACCGAAATGTCTCGTAGGTACTCCGTAGAGTCGTAACCGGTACCGTCGTATGGAGTAGATGACCCCACCAATATGTATGCCCTCACCCCCCCCCCCCCCCCTGGGCCCTGAGGGAGGGGAAGGGGAGGGGAAGGGGAGTGCAGTGGCAGCGCTGTGCTTTGCTTGGGTTTTGGCTTCGGCTTCTACTTCTGCTTTGTGTTGATTCATCACCGCCCGTCTTAGCGCCGTTCCGCCCAACGTCGCCTTAAACTCAACGGGGGCTCCAAGTTCCTACATATAAAGAACCCGCCGTTTTCTGCTAACGTCGACGCCGTTCCATTCGCCTGCTTCCGTCATCCGTTCGTCCTTCTCGCCGCCCATTCAAGAAGCTTCATAGTTTCTTCAGTCTCCTTTTTTTTTTTTTTTTTTTTTTTTTTTTTTTTTTCCTGTTTCTTCTCGCGGAACCTATCTGTCATCTACATTCGCTCAGCGTCTCACTCAGTATTTCGAATTTCGAAGTACGCGACCAAGAGGTTGTCGCAAGACGGTCACGAAGATCACAAGCCGCCCCGCCCCTGACGGTCCGAATCCCGATTTCGAACACCTCGAACCCGTCAGAACAAAGAATATGGCTCCCAAGAAGATTCGGTGTTCTCTCAAGGAATGCAGAGAGCCCGCTCAACGCATCATTGGTGATTGTGGCTTCTGCAGTGGCCAATTCTGCGGCAAGCACCGATTGTTGGAGGATCACAAGTGCAGTGGTCTCGAGGACGTGAGTCATGCAGGCAGATCGCCCCAATTCCATTCGCTTCCTCCTTTTATTCCTTCCCACCTCCTTGGCCGGACAGGAGATCCTCGATTCAATCACGTCATACACTACCTACAAACCTGGAATTGTCCTGATTTGCTAACCCGCCTACCCTACATATCTAGTGTAAAAAGCAGTCGCATGAGCGCAATGCTGCGCAGCTGGAATCCGAGCGAACGCGGGTTATCCGAGGTACCTAATTAGAGTAGGTGGGTTTGGGGAAACCAAACATCTATCTTGCGATTCAACATTTTCCGAGTCCGGCCTTGCTCGAATCCGACCCGGCCCGTCTCCGCAGGAGTCTTGAGCTCCGCCCTCCCACAAAGGGAATCGATTTGCTGTCCATAACTTTTGCTTCTACGTTCTCGGGGCCTTTACCCCGACACAACATGATGTTACGACTCTGCGTTGAACCAATTGCTTTCTACGTTTGCTTTCTACGTTTGCTTCGCATTTCATTTCGGCCTTCTTTCTTCGACAGAACACGCCGCCGAGGTTCTTCACTTTGGCACTTTGCTCGTACGTACGAGCAAGGTCGTGCCTGGAGGTGTGTATCGGATGGTAATCCGGAGGCGTCAAGAGTCGCCGATGTAATGTAATAACTCATGGCCTGATTTCACAGGCGAGACGGAAGCGTGATTACAGGCTCGGCTCGGCGTAAGGGGCGTCATATGCCGTTTGCATCATCTCATCTTTCATAGCTTGATCTAGGGAGCAAGGAGCGTTGGCTGCTCCTCTGAATAAACCCCGAACCCTGTTCTTTGTCCAGCATTATGGGCTCGTTTAGTCCCATTCCATTGGCTGTCCTTCCTTGTGCAGGCATATGAAATCATGCCACTTTGGCATTGTGTAGGTTCTGTTGCATACTCCAATGTGCTGCCACGCATAAACTTTCGTCAACTTCTTCATTGAGATGTAAAACCACCCCCCTCCAAGGCCTACATTGGACCTATATAACCATTGTAAGATCAACATCAGGTGCTGTCCCTCTGACGAGACGCCCATATTTGAACCATGAAGCATCTCGGGTAGCGATGATGAGAGGCAAATCAAGCCCGGCCGCGCAGACACTACCTCTCAATGGTCTGTGAAGCCCCTGTGTGTGCCTTGTACGACTTGGTGCGCATGCATATACGCAGCGCGTGGGATGCATCGCGCCGTCGTGTGTCGATGATTGCACTGCTTTAACCGGCTGCTCAGCTTGGCCTGCTATGCAAGGTGCCAGCACATACACGGTACACCCTCTCCTTCATTAGCGCTTGCATGTTCGCTGGCGGCAACATATAAACATACGTATTGGCGCGGCAGCAAAGCAGCGATGGCGTTGTTCTTCCCCTGTCCATAGACTGATTCATTGTGGGTGGGGGATGAGAAGGTCAGGGACTCAGAACTCAGGGGTTGTGTGGGTGGGCATGAAACATCAATGAATGGCATGCTTGGATCGGCCCCAACCACGTTGCCATTGTATGCCACTTCACTCCGAGACCTTTCCCACATGGCCATCCGTCACCCCCCATACCCGCTTTCTTCATTGACAACCTCCTCTTTCACAATCGTTTCCTCCACAACCACCTCCTTCTTGTTCACCCGCCCCCCATCGTCGTCCTCTACCACAGTCTCCTCCACTTTGACACGCCGCCCCTCCGTCACTTTCTTCCGATCCGCCGCCTTACATAGACCCTGCAGACCGAGCGTGCAGTCCCCGCAGTGTCTCCCCACAGGCAGACAGACCGTCTGGCCAAACCCGACGAGCAGCCAGTTAATTTCGCGCCACTTGTCGCGGGGTAGCCAGGATTGCAGCGCGAGACGCGTTTCCTCGGGGGTCTTGGTCTTGTGCCAGCCCCAGAGGTTGGTGATGCGGTGGACGTGGACGTCTACGCCTATGCCTTCGGTGCGGTCCCAGGCGGCGGAGAGGCAGAGGTAGGCCATTTTGGGGCCCACGCCGGGGAGAGAGGTGAGGCCGGGGATTGTGTCGGGGATGTCGCCGTGCCACTTGTCGCGAAGGAGGAGGGCAGTTTGTTTGATGTATCTACATGCGTGGGTTGGTTGGTTAGCTTTCTTTTGCACGGAAGATGAGTAGAAGAAGAAGAAGAAGGAAAGGGGATGAAGAACAGGAGCAGAAGGAATGGAAGAAGAAAAGATGGCCCGGCCAACATACTTTGTCTTGTTGTTATGGAATCCAACCGCCCAAATCAACCCATTCAGCACCCCCGCATCCACCGCTAAAATATTCTCCAAATTTAATCCCCCCGGCGCCCCAGCCTTACACGGCGGCAACTCTGTCTTTAGCCTCTCCATAGCCACCGCATTCACTGTGTCTTTCGTCTGGCTGGAAAGCATCAGCGAAATCAGCGTATGGAAGCGCTGGTCCCTCGCAGAGGCAGTCCGGTCCGCGAGTCTCTCGCATCCCATGGTATCTACTGCGGCGCCGTGCGCGGTTCCGCCAGGGGCGCGCATCTTCTTGACTGCGTAGTACATTTCCTCCCAGTTGGAGGGGGGCGACATGAATGTTTCTCCGGTGGAGGGGTCTGTTTTCTTGGTGGCGGGTTTACGTGCCCGGCGGGTTGGTGAAGGCTCTGGTGGAGGGGATTGTTCGACGGGTTCGTGTTTGATGGACTTGATGGGTGATCTCGTCTTTGTGGTTGTCCGAATGCGCTTCTTGGGTGATGAACCAAAATTGTCCTCTATTTCGGGTGTCTGAGAGGTATTTCGTGAGGAAAGTGGCGCGATATCCTTGTTGCCTGTCTTCTTGGTAGCGGGTTCGCGTATCTGGCGGGATGGCGATGATATAGACTTGATGGATTCTTCGACGGTTTCGTCTTTGACTGACTTGACGGGTGACCTCGTCTTCGCGGATCGAGTGGTTCTCGGTGATGATGCCGTGACTGTGCATATGGTCGTCCGAGCGCGCTTCTTGGGCGGACTAAATGTGTCCTCCATTTCGAGCGTCGGAGAGCCATCCTGTGAGGCGGGCGGCGCCGCTGTCGTGTAAACGAAACGTGAAAGCGATCGCGTGGTTCGTCTAGGCGTCGTGGTGGTGTGATGCTCGAATACTTTGGCAGTGTCTTTGGATATTCTCGAGGACCTCATTGTATGTAGGCGGGCGCGTAATTCGCGTCAGTCCAATGTTTTGCTACATACAGGATTGAAGGTGCAAGAGCCGGTCGCATTTCCTTGATGAATCTCCGAAGATCGAGAGGCTGGGGACTGCCGAAGTGGGCCCCACGAGAATCTCGAAAGCGATTGGTCAGTGTTGGAGTCAGGTGGACCGGAAGCGAACTGTGTGCAGAAAGCGAGTCTACGAGATAGTATTGCCCAAATTTTGCGCGAATGGCATCACAGACCACGACCGATCAGAGCTCTTATTGTGCGCGGCAGCGCATGGAAGTTTACTTCCCAAGGATCTGATGACTTCGAAGTTCATTACTCATTGTGCTAGTTGACAGGATGTTGTTGGTGGCTGCTTTTGGATTTTTGCGCGGGATTCCCCCATTGCTTTGCTCAGTTGTACAAAGAAAACTTTCCAGCAAGAGGGATGCAAGTTGCGAGCGTGAGACTGAGGTTGTTATATCACTGGAGACTCGTATTCCTTTGACTATCATGGTTTTACGAGGTAAAGCTGCGTGACAAGGCAATGAGCCCGGGCCTAATTTTCAAGTTGGAAGCTCCGTACAGGGTAGGAATGAGGTAGTACATGAGGTCATGAATGACTCTTGAAAAAATGTAGGAGTAGTCGGTGGCTCTAGATTTAAGTTTAAACTCGTTCACGGCTTCCGATCGACTGGAGGCAAACTACCTGGGTACCTGTGACGGACACTCCCTTCAAGGTTGGGCCATCAGGGTTCCAGCCTACATCATAAATGCCCCCGTCCCGCAAACAAGCCTCCCGACGAGCCCATCTTTGCTTACGCACTGTTTTGAGTGCAAGCACCATCCTTATAACGTGGACAAACGATGTGCTCTTTACTCACAACTCTTTCATACGGACAAGGTGTGCTCTGCTCACAACTTCCTCATATCAACAACCGCACGAATGCAGTCTCCGCTCTTCATGGCCTCAAATGCAGAGTTCATCTCGCCAAGAGTCTTGCGGTGAGTGATAAACTCGTCGACCTTGAGAGAACCGCTCATGTAATCATCAACGAGGCTGGGGAGCTGGGAGCGGCCCTTGATACCACCAAAGGCACAGCCCTTCCATACTCTGCCGGTGACCAGTTGGAATGCTGCAGAAGCTCGTTAGAAATCAATTCACCAGCAGTGACAGATGAAGAGCGTTCATTTGACTTACGTCGAGTAGAGACCTCTTGCCCAGCGGCAGCCACTCCAATAATGATACTCTCACCCCAGCCCTTGTGGCAAGCTTCCAAGGCAGCACGCATTACGCTGACGTTGCCTGTGCAGTCAAAAGTGTAATCGCAGCCGCCATCCGTCATTTCCACCAGTTTTTCAACAATGGACTGGCCCTTCAAGTCGTTAGGGTTGACAAAGTGGGTGGCGCCAAACTTTTTGGCCCATTCCTCCTTAGCGGGGTTTACGTCGACGACGATGATCTTGCCAGCTTTGTTCACCACAGCGCCCTGAACAACGGACAGACCGACACAGCCTGCACCGAAGATGGCGATGTTCGAACCCTCCTCCACCTTGGCGGTGACGCGGGCCGCCCCGTACCCAGTGGTGATACCGCATCCCAGGAGACAGGTGCGGTCCATAGGAGCTTCAGGGTGAACAGCGACGACGGAAATATCCGAAACAACGGTGTATTGTGAGAAAGTGGAGGTTCCCATGAAATGGAGCAAGTCCTTGCCTTTGCACTTGAATCGAGTGGTCCCGTCGGGCATCACTCCCTTGCCTTGCGTGGCTCGGATCTTGCCGCAGAGATTGGTCTTGCCAGACTTGCAGAACTTGCATTCCTTGCACTCGGGCGTGCTATATTGAAGTATTGTGGTTAGAAGGAAGTTGGAACGAGTCGTATTGAACTGATGATGCAGAGAATTAGAAGACAGAGGTACGCACTAGAGAGCGACAACATGGTCACCGGCCTTGACGTTGGTGACGCCCTCGCCAACGGATTCAACTATACCGGCCCCTTCGTGTCCCAGAACAATGGGAAAAGCTCCCTCGGGATCCTTTCCTGAGAGCGTGTATGAGTCTGCGGTCTGTGTCAGCAGGCGTGTGCGCCTGTCGCTATCCGAACTACAGCACCGCACCTGTGTGGCAAACGCCGGTGTAGTAGATTTGAATTCGGACCTCATGCGCCCGAGGAGGAGCAACTTCAATGTCTTCGATGGAAAGTTCCTTGCCGGCTTCCCAGGCAACAGCGGCCTTGCAGGTAATGGTCTAGTGATGGCGATGTAGGTCAGTCGGCGGTGTTGTGCTTCACTCGGTGAAGTGGGGTGAATGAGACGCCCTGCTGAGTCGTCATCGGTGTGAGCGTACCTTTCCCGCAGTATCGGACATGGTGAGGATTGAGCTCCGAGATATGGACGGGTCAAGTGGTGATGGGAGGGTTGCAATGTTAAAGCGGCAAGGCGGTATAGTAGTTGGCGTACAGAGTAGGTAGGTACGGAGTAGTTATAGAAAAGAATAGACGGAGAGTGGTGTCAATGATGCTTCATCCAGGATGGAGTCGCGGGGTTAAAGTCCGGCAAGCCGATTGACCGTCGCAAAGTTCTTGGGTCCAGGACTCCAGTGCTGCAGTGCATAAAACGGCCGCTACGCCACCCATCGAGTCACTGCAGTTTTACCCCGCCCAGGGCTGTGGTTGGTTGACCTTTCTCCGTTGCTTGTCGGCTTGAGACCCGCCACCCGAGATCCCGACCCCGATCGTAGCCCGCCCCCCAAGGACTCGAAGGCATGTTGTCTGTGCCGGTGTGATCTCATGACACCAGACAGCAATACTTCTGTGGCGAAGACAAAAAGTTAACGACGATATGCTGACTTGCTTCAACCCTGCTCCGTACGGAGATACCTATCAGGTAGGTGTACTTAGGTACCTATGTATGTATGATGGTGACCCTGGTAAATGTAGAACTGTGCACTCGGATAGTTTGATAGTTTGATTGACGCCCCTCCGCAGAGCCTCCCTTGGGGCGAGTAGGCGGTCTAAGGCTAGGTGTACTACGGAGTATATATAACACCTAACTATCTAGTACTAATCAAGAAAAATTAGAGAAAATGAGCAGCTGCTGTCGCCGATTACAGTAGCGTTGTCTAGTGTCATGGCCCGTAGCGGGCAAAAGTTGTCTGATCTCCTGCTGGGGGAGAGTGTCGCAGAAGGTGATGAAGCGTCTTTGAAGTCAGGACCGAGACCCTCGGTCGAGAAACAGAGCCACAAAATTTCAACGAAAACAAGAATGAAAAAGAAAGAGCAGGACAGCAACCACAAAAACCCCCACCATCAGCAACCCATCAAAACCCGGGCAGCCCAACTTCCCCTATCCCCTGGGGCAAATGTCCGTGAAAAACCGAGTCGCTTCCAAAAACCTGTGGAACGCTGATGGCGTCTCTATTAGCCACGACAGGTATTTCGCGTGTTCAGATTCCGACTGCGGTAGTGTTCGCCTGGAGTCGCCAGGCCAAGGCCAGTCCTTGAAGGCCTTCTTGGCCTTCTTGGCCTTCTTGGCCTTCTTGGCCTTCTTGGCCTTACGACAGTAAACCAAATGTTCGGGGGACTTGTAGTGATCACAAGAGCAATTGAGCACCGCGTCCTCGTGCTTAAATTTCCTGTGATACCAGGCAAAATCCCCGTGTCCAGTCTTAGCCGCCAGGAGCCTGTGGAGGACTGACTGAGCGAGGCAGACGAAGCTCCTCCGGCTCCCTAAAGCGATATTCGGTATGTAAGTCCTGGTATCGCCTTGAGAGACCCTGGCGTTGTTTTGTCCAACAGGCTTCAACAAAGTGCCTGTAAATCTGTCGGGTCTGAGCTCTGAGCCCAGCCACCGTCGTGTCCCCAGGGCGAGTGTCCCTGGGCCCTTGCATAGCTCCTCTCTTTGCGAGAGTCCGTCCGTTCATTTCCTTCTACTCCACAGTGCGCCGGAGCCCGCTTCAGCTGAACGTCGTACACTTCCGATGCCCCGTGAAGCTGGTGAAAAGCCCATTGTGAGGTGTCGGAGGCGTTTCCCCTGTAGCACCAGATCGCCCCAGTGTTGTCCAGGCAGACCCAGATGCGCTTCTGGCTCTGCGCTGGCGGGAGTCGAATAACATGCTGCAGGCCTCTCCAGGCACCTACAGCTTCTGCGTCGAATACCACAGAATGCGGAAAGTCGAGGAGGGAGCCCTGCCCACAACCAATCTCTTTGCCGCCCTGGTAAACTGCGAAGCCATACCCAACCTTTCCGTCGCAGGTTTGTGAGCCGTCCGAAAAAATCACCACATTGTCGGGTGGCAGTGAGGCGTACCATGCCTAAAACTCCGTAGCTGCCGCCTCCTTCGAGAGACCTCCCGTAGGGTCCAAAGTAGATCCGGGGGGGGTGGCGACGATGGGTGTGAATTAGTCTTTCGACTTTGGGCAGCAGCGCTACAGTCCGCTGGAGTCGTGTTTTGCGTCTGAGGAGTACCGGGGCGTCTGCTCGACTCGCCAAGAGGTGCGAGTGATCAGATTTGCGAAGGCGTACACTGAATCGTAGCCTGATTTCTTCTAAGGCCATCTCTGCTGACGGAATGGCTGCCTCGCGGCAAAGTAGCCCGTTGGGAGTGGTCCGCCAAACGGGGAGGATCGCCCTAGCTGCCGCATTGAAGACGTTCTGTAAATCGTCAATGTGTCCTCCTATCCTTGCACTGACGAGGTCTTTTCCTGCCTGAGATCTGTTCGCCGCGGGCTTAAGGCGGCCTGCGTACCAGACTTCCGCCCCATACAGGGCAGTCGGGAAGACACAGGCAACAACAGCCTTCCTTACTGCCCCGGGGGAAATCCCACGGACTGTGTTGCTGAGTCCGCGCAGGTGTTTGACCACCTTCATCGCTGAGGCGCACTTTTCGGCCATGTGCCTCCGGAAAGTGAGCTTTCTATCAATCCAAACCCTTAGCCGCCGCAGTGCCGGGATTCGAAGCTCGGGCGCGGCCCGATTGTTCGGGGCCTCCTCATACGGATGCGGTATAGGGGTAATTACCTGAGATCCCAGGTCGATGGATGGGTTGTCAGGTGCCCTCGAGGTCGTGATGTGTATGAGCTCGTACTTATCAGGCGCGAACACCACCTTGTTCGTCGCTCTCCAGTCGAGTACCTTGCGAATGTCAGCTTTAAGGGCCTCCGACGACTCATCGAGGTCCTTGCCGACTCGGTACATGGCCACGTCATCAGCGTATCCGATTCGCAGCTGGGTGGCCAGGGCAAAGAGCTCCGCCAGGTACAACATGTATAGTACCGGAGACAGCGGTGAGCCCTGGGGCGTTCCACAGCGGACGTCCTTAAAGCCGGTGGTGGCTATGCCGAGGCGGGCGCGTACCCATCTCCCTGACAGGAACGATCGCACCAGCGTGAGCACCTCCAGAGGCCAACCTTGGCGTCGCATACGCTCTAGTAACCTGTTCTTGAGGAGAGTGTCAAAGGCTCCCTGAACGTCCATCAGTACCAAGGACACAACCCGCCTACTGCTCAGAGCGAGCTCAACGTCATGGACGAAGGAGGCAACTAGATCCACAGCCGATTTCCGAGGCAGGGCCCCAGCGTGTAGAGGACTAACAATCCCAGCAGCTAGAGCCGCCCAGGCAATTCGTCGAGCTAACACCCGCTCAAATCCCTTTCCTTGGCACGATAGGAGGGCGATCGGCCTCCAGGACCTGTAGGTAAAGAGATCAGTTTTGCCCACCTTGGGCATGAACGAGACTTCTGCCTCCTTCCAGGGGGCGGGGAAATGTGATAGCTGGAGGCACCGCCGCACAATGGCGAAATACCAGTCTTTGAGAATGTCCCAGCACTGCGTCATGAGATTGATCGTTGTGCGATCTATACCCGGCGCCGTATTCTTAGGTCCAATGGGGGCCACTTTCAGCTCCTCCATCGTAAGGTCCTGAGACCAAGCCAGGCTGTGATTCAAATCCGCACTGCTCCAGTCTTCGAGGGGGTCTCCAGGGAGGTCGTCTTCCGCGGAGAATCGCTCCCCAATCGCTGCCCACAGCGCTTCTGCCTTCCCCACGGGATCCTGCACCAGGGAGCCGTTGTGTTGAATGGGAGGAGGGTTCAGCCGTGCCTTGGCCTTGTGCCAGGCCACTACCTTCCACAATCTGTTGGTGTCCTTGCAGGCATTTATGACATCTTCCCAGAATCGTCTTTTGGCAGCACGCACCACGGCCCTGAATCAGCGATGTTCTTCCAGACGCTCGTCCGGCTCGGCGGAAGGGTCATCCCTGGCCTGTTTCCAATCCATCCAAGCCTCCTGGCATTCAGCCGTCCACCAGGGCGCACTGGATCCTTCGCCGGATGGCGACCTACCGGCCGTTTCGATGGCCGAGGCCCAGCCTGCCTGAAAACGTCTTATCTGGTCGTCTACCTGTTGCGCTGAGAGGCCGGA
>SRPP01000075.1:0-71585 GCA_018360055.1 Claviceps monticola
AATTGACAGTGCGTGTAGGGACGCCAGTAAGCGAGGCTACCTCTTTTGTAGAAAAGCCAGTTGCTTTAAGTGTTAGCACAGAGGCTCGAGTCGCGTTGTCGTTGTAGAGCGCCATTTTGTGCGGTTTTCTTTTACTTGGAATCAATGGCTCGAGTCGAGATGTTGTTGTAGGCCGTCGTTAGTCCGAATCAGTGAAGTTGTCATCAATCTGGACTCTGAAAAAAAAAATCAAGCACGACATCTTCGTGATAATATAACAGGGGTACCCTGTCCTACATACCCAATTTGGCCTAGTTTGCCTCACCCCTGCTCCTTGGCTGTGGCAATGACTTAAGTGACCATCCTCCGTACTCCGTACGGGAATTTGCGGTATGTTGTTTCTCGTTGTTGGCGCTGTAGTTATAGTTGCACATACGAATATGTATACAGTTGTTGTTGTTGTTGTGGTTTGATGAGACCTGTTTTTCTGTGTTGCGTTGGAAGAAGGTCCAAGCTTCGACGTCGCCGCCGCAGACAACAATACTATGGAGCCTGGATACTTACGGAGTACCTACTCCGTGCGTACTCCATACGATGTTGTATGTTGTACCTTATATGTACCTATATACCTATATAGTCTCCCAGGGGGGCAGGAGGTGCCGCTAACAATGTTCCGGCGTATCGACGGCGCGGGAGCCAAAGACGTGCGTGCGTCAGTCCCATTGCGCGGTCATTTGCGCGGTCGTTTGTGCAGATTGATGAGCGTGTTCGTCGGTTTGGTTGGATGCCCTTAGCTATTGCACTTGGAGCTGCGATGCTGCCATGAGTTGGATCGCCGACATCAATTTGCCTCATCGATGCCGTGGCTGCGTCCCTGGCTGATACTTTTCGATCCTTGCCATGA
This sequence comes from Claviceps monticola, assembly GCA_018360055.1. Classification (NCBI taxonomy): domain Eukaryota; kingdom Fungi; phylum Ascomycota; class Sordariomycetes; order Hypocreales; family Clavicipitaceae; genus Claviceps; species Claviceps monticola. Next base: position 884 of record SRPP01000075.1, read on the forward strand.
CGATGTCCCGGGATGCTGCTGGAGCCTGGAGTGGGGGCGGGTGGGTCCCGCAGCTGGCTGCAGCTGTCTGCGGCGCTTCGACGAGGTCGACTTCACGCAAGTTGCCGGCTTGGACGAAGGATTTCCTCCTTGAGACCAGACCCCGCGGCGTTGCTTGCTTGCATGCTTGCATCAAATCAGCCCATATCTTTCAAACCAAACCATTGCCTCTCTTCTCACACGCACCTTTTCGCAACCTCACAGCCTTCGCATCACTTGGGGCTGTGATAACACACCGGGCCGCTATCACTAGGGGCGTCCGCCTTGCGTCGTCGTCTGGTCTTCGCTTCGCCCCCCGCTGCGTTTCCAAGAACAACGGACATGGATACCTAACGCCGCCGTTCCATCTTTCTTTTTTCTCTTCCCATTGCCCTTTGCTTGGCCCTTTTAGATTTACAACCACTTCCGTGAGTCATTCTTCAGTGTCTAGCCTGCCCTTACTTTGACTCGATCTGATACATAGGCCGTCTAGAGCCACCGTGGCTGCCGTGGCTGCCGTGGCAGCCGCGTCTACGCGTCGTCATGCCGACTGCCATCTCCTGCATGTGCCGGTTGTTCGTCCACGTCGTCCATGTCCCGCGTGACTCGGTGATGCGACAAGACTAACTACCTACCCAACTGCCTGGACGGCCACTGACTGTGCCCAACGACCTCGCGGGGGGGATCCATCGGTACAGTCGACGCCAACTCCTTTGAGAATTTGCCCCATTGGCCACCGTCCTCCAATAGCTGCCCCCGGCCTACCTACGTGTACACATGCTTCATGTAAACGAGGGCCACAGGATCCAGCTGCCGCGCACCCCCGACACATGACAGGCAACGACAATTATGCTCCAGGATCCTTCAACGTGGGCAAAACGAAAACAATACTTACATATCTGTCTCTCTACGTATTCTTATCTCGCAAGCATTTCAGACCAAGTTCATCTCAAAAAGTGCCTGCAGTGTGCACACTGCACACGTTCAAAGTGGAGCTGAGTCTCCACCAACTCGGCGCCACGAAAGGAACAAGTTTGGAGAAGCATCAACAAGTGCCAAGATCAGCAGCAGTCCGTCCCGATGCGAGACGAATCATCGTGAAAGGTGAATGGAGGATGGCCTGTCATCACGATGCAGGAATCTTACATCCTGGTGTTCACCTCGCCTTCCTCCACTTCCTATCCGCCCTCTCAAATTGAAGAGTTGTACTCCGTACGGAGTAGATACCTACTACGATAACGCGTGCCCAGTCTAGACCAAACTTTGCGTTGCAAAACACCATCCAGGTTGTATCTGCGAATGTGAGACCGAGGACCGAACTGTGGCTTGGTCAGCGATTTTTTGCTGTTTTGGACACAGTCTGTGGAGTTCTCAACCGAGCATGGACATGATCCATGGATTTTCAACCATATACATATGTACCTAGAGGGGAGGGAGGTTTCCTTTTACCCTTCTGAACCATCGAAGTGCTATCAGATGACGGAGATGTGTGGGACACTGAGTCTTGTCGGTACGAAGTAGAGATCGACCCCGGCCCGAGTGCCAAACCGCAGATGGGACCTTTCCAATCCGCCGCAGGAAGTTCAAAGGCGGATGGGACGGCGCATGGCAGCATCTGTCGCTGAATGAAAATAGGCCACTAGATTCGGGGAGCGTTGTAAGGCGTGGTCCAAAGTGCGCAGGGCGCCGGTATAAGGCCGACAGAAGTCAACGTCGACCCGATCCCCAGCACAGCGCCAACCGTTTTACGGAGCATGTACAAGTCGCCCGTCTCTGTCGGGGCCTGGGGCATGGCTGAGCTCTTCATCGTTCTCTTTATGAACGGAGTCCATAATGAGCGTGCAGTATAATGCGGCTAGACGTCATGCACGAAGGCGCACGAGACAAGACTACGGCGGGCCCATCCATGTGCGCGACACGCGTTGCTTTGTCTGTGTTCTGTTACTGTAACATCAACAAGGGCCATGGAGATACTCCGTATGGAGGTGGAGATATAGAGGTGGGGGGACATAGAAGAGCGAGAACTTGGGAAACCCAAATGTTCCTCCGTGCCGCATCGGCTGCTTGCGCTGATGACGCTGCTCGGCGCCAGAATTTCGAGCAACGCGACAAGCGAGCATGAATCATCATCGAATCACTACTACTACTACTACTACTACCACCACCACTTGTCTATTATAAGCAACGGCGGACAGGGCAACGCGACTTTCGGGCAAGGCAAGGCAAGGCCAAGGCAAAGCAAGGCAAGGCAACGCTCTACCTCTATCGCATCGCGATGATCAAGCACACCGGGTCAGGGCGGCTTTGGACGTTTTGTGGAACCATCGAAGTCGAATTGGCCTTCCATCCGCCTGTCACTCACCACTTTGTCGACTTGTGGCGCCGTGCGCACAGGTATGCCCCCTGAACCCATGATATAGTTGTAGAACAAGTCATGGACAAGGGGGCATTGCGCATGGGAGCGCTCCATCCGCACCACTAGCAGGGTACCCACCAAGTTAGGTAGTTCCACTGCCGCCGTCTACGACCCAAGCGCCCACACATCCGACCATCTGGGCCATCTGGTCTTGGTCAGTCACGCCTTGTTCCGTTCACCTTTGGACTTGCGATTCGCGAATGAGGTATCCCAACGTTGACAAGCTTTGTAGGCCCGGCACACATTACCTAGGGGTAATGGTACGGGGTGCATCTGAGACGTGGTCGCGAGAATGTGCACTGGGCTCCCCTTCCCCTCCACCCCTACCTTGCCTGCTTGCCTTCACCGAGGTACCATATGTACATGGGCAACTCCGGACCCCTCGCCGGGACTTTTTGTACCCCATGGCTGGTGTCGGACTTGAACGCGTGGAATAATAAGTCTTGAGTCAAGTGCCGTTGTTTCTGCTCCATTGCTCGCGGCACCAAGCAGTACTTGACCGTCCGATTGCTCTGATCCGGGGTAGTCTTTGGTGCCTGTCCTTCTCCTCGACCCAGTGATTGAGGACATATAGATGAAGTTGGCCAATTTTTTCCCTCCTCTTACCGACCATATCTCCCGGAACCCGGCTCCTGGTTATCACTATCCGTCAGTTTTGGCGAATACTTGTCACCGTCTCTAACACCACATTACCGCTGTCTTGCAAAGGTTCAGCTTTCTGTTTCCCAAAGACAGTCTCTCCTTTTTGCACCACAATCAACACTATTCAGCCAAGATATCACAAATATCATCGACGACAAATAGGCAATTACTGCTTTTGATCACTCGTCCTCACGTCCCACGCCTTGCGCTTCACGCTTCACGCCTCACGCCTCACGCCCGAATCACGTCTCACACCTCACGCCTCGATTAACATCATTCTGCCACGCGCATGCTTGCAAAGACTAAGACGAGAGAACGGGAAACCCTTTACGCGAACTTTCCAGCTTGGTTGTTTTCCCAGTTTAGGAGGTGTCTGGATACCTAGTTCAGCCCATGAGTTACGGGAACCCCCAAAGCAAGTAAAGAAGACCCCATACCACGAGATTGTTCCAGCATCCTCGCAGCAACAGCCATTCCAACTATCTCTCCGACATTTACTTGCCAATAAACACGCGCCAGAAAGATCTGCAGCATCATCAGGTTCTGTCCGGGATAGCGTCTTAGGAAATTATAAAGAAAGAGGACAGAAGAAAGAACAAACACTTCCGCATCGGAGATTCTAACAACGAAAGAAGGAGCAGACATGTTGTCTAACCCAATGCACCGATATTCGCCTTACAGCAACACACCCACCCCTGCTATCCATAATCCCTTGGCCCAGCCTCACCATGGGCAGCAGATGGGAAACAGCAATCTCTTTGAGTCGCTAACTCACAACCCGCACTATGGAATGCATCACCACCATCTCCAGCAACATCATATGGGCCCGTCTCATGTCCGGATCACCGGCTCTCTCGACCGCACCAGTCACCCGAAACAGCGATCACATTCAGGATCGTCGGCGAAGGCGGCAGGAACATCTGGACCTGTCCGAAGAAGAATCAGCCGAGCCTGTGACCAGTGTAATCAGCTGCGAACTAAATGTGATGGAAAACTTCCCTGTGCGCATTGTGTTGGTAGGTCTTCAGTCTCCCCAGATTTCTTAGTTCTCAGTCGCACGTGTGACTCGAGGGACCTGTCCTTCTCCCTAGGAACTAACTGAGCACTTCGGACTGACTTGGCCTTGGCAGAATTCGGGTTGAGTTGCGAATACATGCGAGAAAAGAAGAAGCGCGGCAAGGCTTCGAGGAAGGACCTGGCTGAGCGAGCAGCTGCGCAGGCGGCAGCCGTGGGGGGTCCTACATCACATGGCGATGTTTCTGACGGAAAAGAATCCAGTCACTCGCCGATCACGGACGAGAGAGGCGAACACCTCCTGGACAATACCAAAAGCGACTCCATGTCCACCACCAGCCTTGCTACAACCGCACACGACAACGGAATTAGCGACAACGCCGCCATCGAGCCTGAATATCATCATGGACAATCATCCACCTCAACCCCAGGCCCATACGGAGAGATCCCGGACCACTCTCATATGCAACATCCCATTCATATCACGTCGGACGGCATGCACGATGGACGATCGATGAATATGGGCGGATATGCAAATATGTCAACGAGCTACGATAGATCAAGTTTGGCCGGCGATGACTTGATGGTCGGTGGACAAGGGTACACTACCCATGCCCATCAGAGCAACATGCACCAGTATCCGGACATGTCTTTCGGAATGATGAGCCAGAGTCCAACCGATTTTCACCATCACGCGGGGAACTTCAGAATGAGCGGCAGCCCGATGGGTGGATATCGTCCGTTGTCCGCGGCGGCGTCGCCGGCTTGGGCCATGCCCATCTCCTCACCACCGACAAGCCAATTCCCACCACCAATGCATGGCAACGACTTTGGACAAAATGTACTACGATATCCCGTTCTACAACCTCTCCTGCCCCACTTGGCTAACATCATCCCCGCCAGACTGGCGTGTGATTTGATCGACTTTTACTTTGCGGCATCATCACCAGCTGCCATGCACCCCATGTCACCATATATCCTGGGATCCGTGTTTCGAAAGAGGGCCATCTGCCATCCCACAAGGCCCAGGAAATGTCAGCCAGCCCTGTTAGCCAGCATGCTCTGGGTGGCTGCTCAGACTAGCGAGGCTCCGCTGCTCACCAACGTTCCGTCCGCTCGAAGCAAGATTTGCCAGAAGCTGCTCGAGCTGACCATTTCTCTGTTAAAGCCCCTGATTCACAGCTCATCCGCTCCGCCGCCGACTAACTCTGACAATAGCCCAACCTCGGGAGGGACTGCCATGACGCCTTTGGGGGCAGTTCTGCCTGGTTCAGTTGGAGGCTTTGACGCTGCTCTAAGCGGGCAGACTGACACCTTCAGAGCAGCTAGTCAACTCGACGATCTTGTCACGTACATCCACCTTGCCACCGTCGTCTCAGCCAGCGAATACAAGGGATCTAGCCTCCGATGGTGGAATGTTGCCTGGTCACTAGCCCGCGAGCTCAAGCTGGGTCGCGAGTTGCCCCCCAGTGAAGCGCGATCGGGCTTTGATCAGCGCGAGATGGACTCGGACGGCCTGGACGGGCACGACAGAGTGAGGAACACGCCTGGTGTCGTCACAGAGGAAGAGAGAGAGGAAAGACGGCGAGTGTGGTGGCTTGTGTACATTGTCGATCGACACCTAGCTCTCTGTTATAACCGACCTTTGTTCCTACTCGACGTAGAATGTGAGGGCCTGCGACAGCCGCTTGACGACTCAGCCTGGCAGAACGGAGACTTTCGACCACGTGCAGCTGACTCGGGCGGCCAAACAGTCAATCACGGCAACAGCGACATGATGAGCATGCTCTCGGAAGGCGAAGACAGCGCCAGGCCCTCTAGCAGCGAAAACCAATTCGAGTTCAGAGGCCACAGCATCTACGGGTTTTTCTTACCCCTGATGATGATTCTCGGTGAAATCGTTGATCTGCACCACGCCAGAAACCATCCCAGATTTGGTTCCGCCTTCCGAGCTTCCGGTGAATCGAGCGTCCAAGTAGCAGAGATTCGAGGCCACCTCGAGACCTACGAAGCGTCTCTCAAGCGATTCGAATCACGAGGCACTTTGCACAACAATGACGGCACCAGGGTCGGCGAATCGGGCGGGCTGAAAGGATACGTCGAAGCTCACAGGGTGATTGAGTCAATCAGAAGCCCATCTGCCCACTCCGTCCACACGTCGTCAAGCCGCATCACCGAGGCCGAGGTTCAGAGTCGAACCATGCTGGCCTATGGCACGCACGTCATGCACGCCCTCCACATCTTGCTGGAAGGCCGATGGGACCCGGTCAGTCTCCTCGACGATGAAGAAATGTGGAACTCTTCCCCGGATTTTGCCAGGGCGTCAGGCCATGCCGTGGCCGCAGCGGAAGCCATCGGCCAGATCCTCGAGTACGACCCGGGCCTTGAGCTGATGCCCTTCTTCTTTGGCGTGTATCTCCTCCAGGGATCGTTTCTCCTTCTCCTCATGGCAGATAAGCTCCAGGGAGAAGCGGCGCCCAATGTGGTTCGAGCGTGCGAGACGGTTGTGCGAGCCCACGATGCGTGTGTTGCGACGCTCAGCACAGACTATCAGGTGTGTAATCCTTGATTCTTCCAGTCCAGATGGTATACATATATAGTCATTCGAAAACAAGTAGCTAACTCGTCAAGCAGCGCAAGTTTAGTAAAGTCATGCGCGGAGCCCTGGCCCTTGTCCGAGGACGTATCCCCGAAGACCTTGGCGAGCAGCTCCAGCGACGGCGCGAACTTCTTAGCCTGTATCGCTGGACAGGCGATGGCACAGGTCTAGCACTCTAACTTTTTCTATTTTCTCTATCGATGATTGTTTCTTGATGTTGCATTCTGTGTATTGATCGATGTACTTTTTTTGTGCATTTCAAATTTGTCACGAAGCGATTTTCTTCAGTGCGTGTATACCCAGATAGAGGGCCGTGTTCACAGTTCTGTGGATCTTTTGGTTTATGCTGTGGGGAAAGGGGGAAAGGCGGGGACAATGTGGCAGGTTTTCTTTTAGTAGGATCGATGTGATGGCGCGGGTGCGCTTTTTGTGTTTGGGAGGATGCCATGGTACGCCATATTCATATGTCTGGGTCGTTCAATGTTGTCTAGCGAGTAGATTGAATGATTTGAATGTCTGAACTGTGTGTGAAGAAAGTGCGTGCCTTGGAGGTGGTGGTCACTGGTCACTTGACACTGTGAAATCAGCGTGATTTGTGTGAGTTGCCGTGATCCGGCTCGGCCAAGCTGAAGTTCATGATCATGGCAACGGAAGTGGCGATGAGCATCATATCGTGTATTTTGCACTGTGCTCAAAGAAGAGGCGTAACTATGTAGGTACGTGAATAATGATGAAACGTGGAATCTTGCTGCACGAAAAGACCACCCACTGTTCAAGCAGTTTCACGCGGGTCCACTGCTTAATCGGTCTATCGAGGCTCACTCACTCACTCACTCACTCACTCACTCACTGGACGCGTCCCTACATCTCATGTACTTTTCACAACGAAAGTTCATTTCTCCGTCAGACACAGGCAAGACAAACCCTCTGATCGTGCTGTACCGAGCACTCGTGACTCAACTTCTCAGGAGTCATTTTCCTCCCTCGAGTCCCTCCCACTTTATGATCAGTGATCACGAATAAGCCAAACTCGCTTCCATAATCCATTCGTCGGCTGGCTTATCTTATCATCCATGGCTTCAAATTGCTTGTTTCTGCAGAAAACACCCCCGCTTATATGCAAAGTTTTGTATGCGGAGCAAGCGGAAGAGTTGGTCAAGAGTAAGACTGCGCCTGGCGCCATCCTGGGACCTGTTGTGTTGACAGTCAATGTGGTGTGGTCACTGGTGGCTTTCGACTCACTGAGTCACTTTGACTCTTAAAAGAGTAGGAACTTGGAAGGACTTCCAGCGAAAACGGCCCGTTTTGTACTCAAAGAGGATACCCTGGTCCCTGTCAGGCAGGATGGCTTCTTCGCAAAATTCGCGTGGTGACGTGTAAATGGCAAAATGTCGTGTCGTGTCGTGTCATGACTCCTGCTGTGCAGCTTACGCATATTTCCGTAGACGGAACGGTAAGCTGAGCATGGTGCCAGGTGAGAATGAGATGATTGATGAGTTTCATGGCGCCCAGGCTTCAAGCTATCCATGAGCATTGAGGAGTTAATCATTCTGACTAAGGAAGAATTCCAGAACATCTCGGTTTGCTTCTTGTATGACCTCGTTCTGTTTGCCTTTGTATGAGAGTCAGACTGCAGCAATGTGGTAGACTGGTAGTGGCCGCATGGGAGGGCGACGTCCATGTATGATGTGGCATCACATAACCTTGCTTAAGCCTTAATTAGGACTGTTCGTGGTGACTGATGAACTTGCCCATCTTGATGAATGATTAGAGGCAGCGTGTCAACTTATTCAAGACTCAAGTTTGCTTTCTCATATGGCCTAGACCTAGAACCTACTTCATTGGAATGTGATATGCTTCCCATACAAGCGCAGGAACGTGGTGGTCTCGGCACAGACTGAGACAGGTCACAGGCCTCCCATGGTACCCCTCCAACCTTTGCGAATGCGAAGACTATGAACGATTCATTGAAGCATGATTAGACTATTAGTGGCCATTCGAGAATCGAGTCATATGGAGAATGATAATTAATGCACATCCGACATACCTATGAGGCTATGTTCACTCCCTTGCCTGGCCATCTTCCACGTGACTGTAAAATGTAAAATGTAAAAATGTAAAATGTAAAATGTAAAATGTAAAATGTAAAATGTAAAATGTAAAATGTAAAATGTAAAATGTAAAATGTAAAATGTAAAATGTAAAATGTAAAATGTAAAAATGTAAAAATGTAAAATGTAAAAATGCAGTACATATACTAGTGGTACCCTCCTCGAAGCCTCGAAGTGCCACATCCACTGCTGAAAGTCCGTGCCACTGCCACACTATCAAGCATGAACTCAGAAATTCAGAATTAACAGCTTCGTACATATCTGAATCTTGATATTCTCACACTGCACAGTACAGGGAAGCCTGACTGTAGCACACGTACTCACGTAGCATACCCCTTAACTCTCTGCCCGCGAATCTTGTTTTTTTTTTCTTTTTTTTTTTTTTTTTTTTTTTTTTTTTGGCGAGTCAGGACTCAGACCGCTCATTTTCCTGGAAAAGTGAAAAGATGGCCGGCAGCAGGCAGCAGGACACAAGACACAGGAGCTTCATGGAACGTACATGACGATTGACGAATCATTTGACCGTTGTTGCAGTGCCACAGTGCCACTGACAGCTGTCGAACAGTCTGACAGCGGCACTTATAAGTCTTACACCGGGGCTTGGCTCGGGATATGCGGATGGTAGTCTATCCGGAGCTAATCAATGATCATGAAGAAATCGCAAGGTCTTCGGGGGAAGGAGAGGAGAGATGGCTCCGTGACTCGTGAGGCTTGAGGCTAGCACATTGCGGTTTATGCGTGCAGCGTATGATGACTTTGAGAAACGTTTCTTGTCCTGTGACCTGCGTTTGTCTTCAGTCTTCTTGTACCAGCAAGCAAGCCAGCTGCTGTGGCTCTAGCCTCTTGTGTCCGTGTCAGAGCCTCAGAGGCTGCTGCTCTGAGAGTCTGAGTCTCTGACATCGACATCGACATCGATGCTGGGGCACAGTGCAACAGGAGGCCATCCATCTTCCACAGGAAAGCAAACTGCAAAGGTGCCATGTCACCGTATGTGTGCGTTCTTTCGTGCAATGTAGTTATGTGACTGTGTTTCCAAATAATACAGGCTTTTGACTCTTGAGTGTCGGGGAAATTATCTTGAGGGACTCATCTGCCAAGATTTGGGTGGGCCATGTGTCGACTATCGCTTCCTTGGTCGTCATACAACTTGTAGAGTATGATATGCTGAGAGACCAGAGTTCGCGGAAGAATGTATCTGATATATCATATGCGGCTTCACAGAGGAGGAAAAGCACGTTGAGGAGTTGACTCGTTGAGAAGTTTCGAGCTAGACTCTAGTAAGGGCCAACTTCCAAGGGCCCAGAGCTGAGACTGAGAGGACGGGCTTGGAGAGTCGGAAAGAGAAAGACTAGACTACGGACAACATGGCATATTATGCCCTCTATTTCTATTTCTATGACTCAAGCTATGAATGGCATTGAACAAGACTGTTTGTTGTTTGAACTTTGAACATCGTTCCAATGTAAGGCGTGTCATGCTGAGCACAACACAGAGCTGGGGCATCGCCAACTCCAGAGCCCATGCCACTCGAACGAACACCTGTGACCTTGGCAGCACAGTATATACCAGGCTCAGATTCACAGCACGCATAGCGAACTTGCGAAGCGTACGGAACAAGAGTGATAAACGCCGAACAACCATCACGAGGGGGCGATAACGTACCGTGTACGTATGTATCCTGCTTGTATGAAGGCTACGAGATTTTGTGACTTGTCCGCGTGGTCACTCTCTCCACCATGATCCATCTCGTCTCGTCTCGTCTTTTTTTTTTTTTTTAGGAAAGGAAAGGAAAGGAAAGGAAAGGAAAGGAAAGGAAAGGAAAGGAAAGGAAAGGAAAGGAAAGCTACACAGCCACAGACAACTTTTTTTCATCGTGCACACAGGCACAGGCCAGCTCACTTTGATGGGGTATCTTAATCATAGCATCCTAGATTGATCACCCGGTACGATCTCAGAATGGCGCGTTTCATGATAAGGAGTGCCAAAAGGGGGAAAGGGGAGTGTGGACAGCGGGCACTGCACGTATCGGCTTTTACAGACCACACGCCTCTGTCAAGTTGCTTCGATTCATAGTTTCTGCCCGTATGTTGGGTGCCTTTCTCGGCTGCCTCACCTTCATACCCTCTTAAGAACGGTCATAGCCCATTCCTTGTTGTTTTTTTTTGGCTTTGCGCAACCGTTCATTGGTGAATCATATCGTCTTGAACACAGGCTATACACTATACAACAGAGATCCCCTAGAACACCGCCAATATTGGTTTCGAAAAAAAAGAGAAAAAAATACAGGGGGGGGGGGGGTTACGCGCTGAGCGTCAATCATCTTAGTCTGAAAGGTATGAATGAATCTCTCCATTTTCTTAAGTGTGTGTTTTGAAAGTGCTGCTTCCGGGTTCCCCGGTGCCATCTCACCACACTTTTTTCTGGGGAAGAGTCAAGGAGTCAAGACACAACTCAATCGGGGGAGAGCAGCTGCTTCCGTTTTGTCGTCCTGTCGTGTTCGATCGATCGATCGCTCGCTCGTTCCTTGTGCGGAAATTCGAATCAAACTCCCACACCACTTGCGTTACTCACGATCATGATGATTGTCATGTTCAAAATGGTGTCGTACAATCACAATGGTGTTCTTCTTGTCTGCAGGCTCGGATTGAGCCCACGACTTAGTACTTACCTTTGCCTGTCTCACTCACCATAGCACGTATAAAGAGAAAGGACACTAACAAGACCAGAGACCTATATAGCTTGAAAACATCATCGTGTCTGCTTCGTTTCATCAAAGACCTACCTACCTTGTTGATCATTGAAGTTCGAACCATCTTCGTCCTGAAGTGCTTCCCCCCCCCCAAAAAAAGAAAAAGAAAAAGAAAAAGAAAAAGAAAAAAGATATAAATCAAATAACGTGGAATAGCGCTCTTCACTCAAGCTTCTGTCAGCAGATCAAGTCGTTAGAATGTCCGGAAGCAAAAACAAGAATAGTAGGAACTTGCCAGAGGGCGTCCAGAGTCAAGGTGTTGGACATCGTCCATGTCATTCAATGCTTGACGCGACTTCTGCTACCAGCTTCATGCCTGCTCAGTCTTCTCAGTCACATGTGCTCTGCCACCAGTCGGACTCTCGAATCCTTGCCATGCCACAGCCTACCAGAGATATTGGTATCAACATGCAGGGAATGTATAGCCCGGCTCAGAACCATGCCATCTCTTGCGGGCTTGCTTTCCCCAATATATCCCCGCCTGTGTCTGGCTTCACTCAGCAACAGCAACAGCAACAACAACAACAACAACAACAACAACAACAACAACAACAGAAGCTATACTCACAGTCAAACAACGAGTTTCAACCCCCCCTCCCTGCTTTTGACACGGACTCCTCCAACGGCTTCAATAGCTGCAGGTTCCTCGGATTCACCTTTCGAGATCTGAAGCTCCAGTTTGGAGGAGCAGACCTCGCAGACAGTCGACAGGCTCAGATGCGTGCACTCCGACGACTAGAATACCTCACCGAGAACCCACCCGCTCTCCCCGAAAACACAGTCGAGGAGATGCAGCCCAAGAAAGTATTTCCCGACTACGTCAAGTTAGCTCCCGACGCTTCCGCCGCTGAACTAGAAGCCGCCGAGAAGATCAACAACGCAATTGCCCAAGAATCCCTCCGGATCGACCGCGAGCGAAACAACGAAGCCGCCAAGCGCAGCCGGCGGCTCAAAAACGAGAACCTCGACAACGCAAACCAGAAGCTTGTCCAGAATGCTCTCCAGATTGCCTGGCTCGAGGCCCAGCTGAGTGCCTTGGGCGGCTGCCCTGAAGCATTCGACAGCATCAGCCCCAACATCAAGAAGCGTCTGCATGATAAGATTATTGACAGACGCGATCGATACTACGAGCGGCGCAGAAAGGAAAAGGGCAAGCGGGAGACGAAGAAGCGCAGCGAGCAGAACAGACGACGTGCTGCTCAGAAACGGGAACTCAATGAGCGCACCATCCGTCAGTGTATCAGCAGGGCTGACAAGTCTGCCGTGAGGCAGAGGCATGTGAAGTTGTTTCAGGTCGGACTTGCGACTGATGCTGCTGATGCTGCTGCTGTCGGCAATGAGGCTGCCGTTGACGAAATCATGCTCGATGAAGGTGTCGTTCTTTCTCCTGATGAGCCTGCACCTAAACAGCGTCAAGGGCAGCAGCAGCAGCAGCAGCAGCAGCAGCAGCAGCAGCAGCAGCAGCAGCCTGGGCAGGACCAGGACGGTGAGCCAAGCGATGCGTTTTCCTTCGCTGAAGATGGCGCTTTGAATGAGTCGTTTATTCTTGTTGGGCCTGAGAATGAATGGGATAACCGCTTGGCGTGATTTTTGTGCCCCGTCTGTGACTCTGTGTACTGCCATGGCAAGAGTGCAGAGTGCAGAGTTTTTTTTCTTTTCTTTTTTCCCCTTCACAGGCTGTGCAAATGCGCATCCTATCCCATCTCTCTTGGGAAATAAATATCTCGACACCCACAAGGTTCTGATATTCAGTATTCAGAACGTTTCGACAACTCCAAGGTTTTGGTGGGCGCTTATTAGAAAGAAGTGCATGTGCATGTGCAACATGTGGAGGGAGGGAGGTTCGTTTTTTTTTTGCAACGCTAAAGAAAGCTGTTCTCGGGGGACATTCTGGGTGCTTTTTAATGTTTGGGGGCAATGGGGGCAATGGGGGCAAGGTGAGACTTTGCCGACAAAGAAAGCGGACAATGGCAATGAAGGCAAAGGCAGGAAGGACAGTTTGACGTTTACTTTTTTTTTTTTTTTTTTCTCTTTTTTTTTGTGAAACGGATGGAATGCAATGAGTGAATGGGAGGCTCATCTCATGGCAGAGGCCGACACTCGGTACGGCGTTTGTATGGTTTGCATTTCTTTTTCTTTTTCTTTTTCTTCTTCTTTTTCTTCTTCTTTTTCTTTTTGTTCTACAGGCCCGGAGTCGAGACAATGCAGGGAATGAATCGAATCGCATGCACTTCTTCATGGAAATTGGGGGGGGGGGGGGGAATGGAAGCACGTTTTCTTCAGTCATAGGACTCCGAGGAGGGTGAATGCACTCCAAACAAACGCACTTCAATTGTGAATCTTTGATGCAATCCAATCCAAAACAAGACGTTATGAAGGCGAGCGACTTGCCTTGCTCGATACAAGCTTGTGTAACCAGCACAGTGTTTGGGGCGGAGGGAGGCCTTGACTTGAACCTTCGTGCACTCGATATGAACCTACAGGCTACACTACTCCTCCCGTACAGTATGCACATGCCGCCTCATGCACGAATATATCTATATAGCTTCATTCAAGATGGTCATCTACAAGTCTTATCTAGCCATCCATCCACCCTCTATCGTCTGGAATGCACCAACCGCCCCCTGACCCAAACCTTGTTTGTGTTTCGATCATCGCCATTGTACAGCCACTTTGCGATCCTCTCCTCCCACGACTCCCAGCCAAATATGTCGACATTACCCGCATCTATCTCTTCCTTGCTGTCCTCCCCTTCCCCGTATCTGAAGCCATCGTCTCCCACAGTCGCTAGCCTGATGAGCTGGGCGTCGAGCTGTTTCCCAACTTCGAATCCGCCCACAGTATCCCCAAGACCCAAGCAGATGGCCCCGCCCCTTGTGGCTAGATACAGAACCTCTTCGACAGTCAATTTACATTTTTCACCGTCTTCTTCGTCTTCGAGCTGCATGGCGAGGTGGCGACTCGTCAGTGTAGCCTGCCGAGCAGCTTCGAGCACAGAGGGAGAGTAGCCGCCACTCATATCTGTGCCCAAGCCAACCTCGATGCCCTTGTCCCACATCCACCGGACGCGGGCATCTCCGCTACTCAACGAGGAATTGCTACACGGGCAGTGCGAGACCTTTGTTTCTCGTTGAGAGATCAGAGAGGCTTCTTGCTCAGTCAAGTGCACACCATGAGCGAGTACAGTCTTCGGGGTGAGCAATCCGCAGCGGTCGTAAACAGCGGCATAGGAGCCAGAGTCGGGGTACATATTCTTCACTAGCTCTATTTCGGGTTTGTTCTCAGAAATGTGCGTCTGCACAGGAAGACTCCTTTGCTTCTGCAGCTTCGCCAGCCCATCCATGGCGCCCTCGGAGCAGGCTGGTGCGAATCGAGGCGTGAGAATCGGAGAAACGAGCCGTCGTTCCGGGTCAATCTCGTCCATGTGCGCAATCGTGTCCTTGGTAGCTTGCACGGAGGCTTCGTGAGACTCGTCCCGGTAGTAATCTGGGCAGAGGACATCGCGGTCCATGCAGACTCTTCCCACAAAGGCGCGCTGGCCGAGAGACAGACACAGGTCAGCCAGGAGATTGGTGGCAGGCACATCAACAGTGGCATAGTACGCAGCCGTGGTTGTACCATGTGCGAGCGTCCTCCGGATACATGCCGTGTAGACCTTTCTGGCCTTGGCAAGATCCGAGAGGCTGGATTCCAGGGGAAACGTGTACTTGTCCAGCCAGTCCAGCAGCGTGGATGTCCCGAAGATGCCTACATTGGGATACTGCGACGCGTGGACATGTGTATCTAAGCCAGGTTAGAGGTTAGACCAAAGTCATCACTTTTCCATCCTGGTACCTTTGCTGAACCCCTCCGGTTATCACACACACCCCAATCGCATAAAAGAGACGACTTCGACCACCGGAAGATAAACAGGAAGTTGTCGACATACCTATAAATCCCGGAAAGAAAAACTCTCCCTCCTTGCACTGCACCACATCAGCCTCCTCCTTATCCGTCCACCCCATCACCTTCAACACCTCCTCCCGCAGGTCTTCTACGCCCTCCCGGCTCTGCACAACCGCACAGATCATTCCCTGGCCATTGACCGCCACAGCCGCATGGTGCAGATACTCGAGTTGACGACGCGATTTGCTGTGTATAAAAGTCCCGAGCAGGATTTGAGGGCGATTCTGCTGGGGTGTGAGGCTTGTGAGGCTTGTGAGGCTTGTGAGGCTTGCTGGGTCCGTCATGATGGTACGATGTGCATTGACTTGTTGCTGCTGTATTTATGCGTCCTCTCGCCTGGTTGGGCTGGATTGAGGGAGTTCCTCGTTTGTTCAATCCCCTCACTCTCTTTTTTGGCGCCTCGAGCTATTTTTAGCTATTTTTTTCTTTCTTTTTTCTTTTTTTTTTTTTTTGCTTTTTATTCACTTATCCTCCGACCTTTTTTTTCTCTCCAGAGTGAGAGGGAGATGAGCCACGGGGTACGTACGTATACGCAAGATTAGAACTCGAGTTGTTTCTGTGAACTGGACAGGTCCGACAGGATGTTCGAGGGTGAGTTTCTTTGGATAGAATGAACGGGACAAGCAAGACAGATGTAGTTGCGATTCACTGCGTGTCTCACTGCGTGTCTCACTGCGTATCCGAACACGTGCACGAATCGTACGGAGTACAGACAGTGAGTAGTGCATGTATGTACTCTGTTCAAAACCACACCTCAAGGCATCCCGTCATAGCGACCACGTACGTGGCTCTCGTTCGTGCCTATCCCGTCACACGAATTGTGAAGGAAATGAAGATGATGATTTTCCAAAACGACAAAGAATGCAGAGCAAGATAAAGGTGAGACAAAGGTGAAGAATGGCCCCGTCGATCCGTCGAGGGACCGAGCATCTGCAGTCCAACATTCTGGGGACGGCTGCGGATCAGGCGGCGAGTGGGGCATGCGGAGTCGGAGTTTAACAGTGGACGTCATACTAAGCAATTGTGCGGGGGAAGCAGAGATTGGAGACTTACAGAGTACACATGTATGTACATCCATATCTCCGTGCAGCAATATCATGCAACGGGTTGAAGCGATTTCAACAGGCAATGCCTATACGTGTTGACGCCGTTTTACACGCTAGAGCCCAGAGGAGCGCAGAGTACAAATAAAGCGCTTTCTTAACGAATCGAATGGCGAAGGTGGAAGAACCCGTATTGACTCGACGCGACCAAGAGTCGAGGATATTTGTGTCTTCTTGCGCGCTGTCCTTAAGAACATATGTATCCCTACGTCTTCCGAAGTTAAGACCCAACAGGATTCTCATATACTCCGTTCATTCAACATGAAACGTCACACATTTGGACTTCTCTTACGTGAATAACTTGAAATCATGAATTACAATGGAACACACATAACCCAAACCATATGTACCTACAAAAACCATCCATCCCATAAAACTTCTCCAACTCTCCCACCACCAAACTCTCGTTACAAAGTATCCTTGCCGCCATTCCTCCATTGACGAACCGATGCCATCCCTGTCAGTCGTAGTCGAATGTTAGATAGCGTATAAAGGAGTTATGCCTCGATGGGCTTTCTAAAAAGTCTCACTAATGCCGCATATTTTGCTTTCCTTCATAAAATTGGGTCGCTGATTTGTTTTCTTCTTTTTTTGCTTCTTGATTCTTCTCTCATCCGGCTTCCTTGGCCATCATTACTTCCGGGTCATCATTGCGTTCGCCCCATTATTGCATCGGGCCACATCTAGTTCGGCAGCTTCCTTACGCTGCAGCTCCAGGACCGTCATATCCCACACTCGATGAGCTATCACTGACGCCTTTACCGTCATCATCCTGCGCGTACTTGTCCCAGTTAGCCAAAACGGCCCCAACCTTGGGCGAGTTCGTCAGCTTGTAGACCTCCTCAAAGTACTCCTTGGTCAGCTCAAAAGGCTTGGCTGTGACGTTGGGAATGTACTTTCCAACCAGCTTGGATGGATCAATTGTCGTCTTGTTGATCTTCTTGAGCAGGAACGATCGGAAGGGCTTGACTCCTGAGCGCAAGAAGGTGGAATGGAACGGCACGTCAATGCCACGCAGGGGAATGGTGGCGAAGCCACGCTCCAGCTCCAGCGGGACGGGCTTCTTCAGAGTCGCGTCGGCGCAACCGCGGATGATTTCTCGCAAAGCCTCCTTGGCCTCCTCGATGTTGCTTCGCATCTCCTCAATGTCAATCTGCTGCTTCTTGAGGAAGTTGGTCACGCCCGCCAGCGTGTCCAAAGCGCGCAGGTCACCGGCACACACGTATTGCATGTTGGCAATGTTGTAGTTGACAATCTCCAGCAACCAGCCAGTCTCTTCGGAAATGCTGTCCACCACAAACTGCAGCGCCTCCTCGTTGAATGTCTTGGAGATTCGGCTGGGGTTGACGGCGCACATGGAGTAGTTGGATCGACCAGCAGCGTCACGCTCGACGGCGACTTGCATAGTCAAGCCGCGGTAGAAGACGACGGACACCAGAGACTCGATCGGCATGACATCAGCCAACGCGGCAAGAGCCGAGTACTCACCCAATGAGTGGCCCGCAAAAGTGCTGTCGCGAGGCACCAGGCCCTTGGACTTCATGTCCTCGAAGCTGGCCTTCTCCATCAGCGTCAGCGCAGGCTGTGTGAATTGCGTGGCAGACAGCAGACCCGTCGGTGAGCGGTACGTATACGACGTCGTGCTTTCGCTAATCTCCTTGAAAATGCGCTCCGACTTGATGGTACCGTCAGTGGCGACGGTTTCAAACGTCATGGCCATGTAGTTTTGTCGAATAGCCTTGCCTCGAGGGCCGCCAAAGTGGATTGTGAGCTCCTTGGGGTTGTTCTTGACGATGTTGGTAATGGAGAAACCGTAGTTGTCGAGCAAGTACTTGTCGGCTCGATCCCACACCTCCTTGGCGACCGAACTGCTGGCATACAACTCCATGCCCATGCCCTGCTCTTGTGAGCCCTGACCAGTGAACACGTACGCGGTCACGGGCTGCTCGACCTCAGCCTCGCCAAGCAGGACCTTCTCTTCCGTCTCCGTGTTGCTGACCTCGACCTTGATGATCTTGCGACCGGCAACCATACCGACGTGCTGAAGCTTCACTTGAATGTCATCGTTGGGCAGTACCATCCCGGCGAAAGTGGCATGGAAACTGCGCACACGGCCAATGTCATTCTCCGCTGCCCACGTCTCAACCAGGCTACGCACGGCAGCGCTGGAATACATGCCATGGGTAATGGTGCCAGGAAGATTGGCATACGTGGAAAAGACACGAGAGACGTGGATGGGATTGTAATCACCAGAGACACGCGCGTACGTCTCGTTGGAAGCAGGAGCGCGAAGCTGCAGTGGCTTCTTGCCGCTCAGAGGAATAGGGTTCTCAAAGAGAATGGGCTGGTCCAAGGCAGACCCGTTGCGCTCCAAGTAGTCAATTACAGGGTTGCCGTGCGACTCGCCCGCCTCGTAGTCAACGCTGGCGACCTGGATAACCTCCTTGGTGGGAAGCTCCAGAAGAACAGGTCCGCGTGTCTCGACACTGCTGAAGACGTTCTTGTTTTTGTAACGCACAAGCGACTCCAGCTTGAACGTCAGTGTCTGCCCCAGAAGATCAATGTCGTTGGGCATCTCATCAACGGCGAACCACTGCTTGGAGCGCAGAATAGCAACGTCTTTGGTCGTGGCAAGATGAACCTGCACGGGCGTTTCCATCTTGCGCTGGAACGTGTTCTCGTAGTCGGTATACTTGCCTCGGTACAGGAACTGAGACGTCACCTCCATGACGGGCGTGCCGTCACGGGAAATAGTGCCGCAGACCTCGACCATCTTGCCGGCCTCTTGATTGATGACAGCATTGACCTGAGCAGTGGTGCAGACCTCATCGCCCTTCTTCAGGGGTTCGGCGCCTGGGATCATGCGGAACTGGTTGGAAAGGTGGACCAGCTTCAGCAGATCGCCGTCAATGGTACGGGGAAAGATGGGCTTGGTGATGGCTTTCCAACCAACGACAATGGCAAAGTCCATGGGGGCATTGACAACCTTTCCAGGCCGATCGACAAAGGCCTCTCCAGTGTTGCCGACGGCATGGACGAAGTCATTGATGGCCTCGCTGGTGATGGTCGCACGACCACCATCAAAGGTGCTGGTGATGAGAGCATCAAGGTCCAGAGTCTCGTTACCAAACCACGCCTTCCAGTAGAACTCCTTGATGCGGTCATTGCGATCTTCCATGACTTCGCGGATGGGAGCGTACCCAGCCTCAGGATGGTAGATGAACTTGAGGGGAAGGGCGACTGGCTTGCCGAGAGATGTAGTGTCCTTGATCATGTTGACGAGAATTTCATTTTTCCCAACAAGCTTGACTTCAATCACGTCGACGTAGTGATTGTGTCGAGGTTGCTCTTTGACGACAATACTGGTCTTGGTTGGATCTTCGGGGTACAGAATTTCAACAAACAAGCCTCGGGCAGGCGCAAAGATGCGCCTCATGGGATTAGTCTGGAACTTCTGGCCCTGGACAACGACGTCCGACATGAGCAGAGCATGGCGCCAGTTGCGTTTGGGGCCAGCAAGAAGTGTGAGCCAAGACTCAACAGAAGGCAACGCAGAGCCAGCAGCCGAGGAGAGGCGATATGTGTTCTTGTTTGTGTCACAGGCGACCGTGAGCCCTTCCATGTCGGTAGGGATCTCAGAGTCAACCAGCTTGCCACCGAAATATTCCACAGTGGGAATGGTCGTCTCGTCATTGTTGTACATATCACGAGTGAGATACTCAATGTGTGACTCGTGAATGCCGTCCAGGATCTCCTTGATGGGTTCGTCGACCACGTTGGAGAATTTGACGGCGGCGGGTCCCTGAAGAATACAGCATCGACCGACATCCTGGCCAATAACAGCATCTAGGTCCTCGGACTGCCAAAGAGAGTCCTTCTTGAAGAAGAATTCAAAGTTGTTGTCCAGCGAGGGAATGAAAGTGACGGGCTTCTGGACGGGTCGCAGGCAGAGGAGCAGGAAGTGTTGGACATCCTGAGCGTTAATAATCTGCGTTTCAGCCTCGGGATAGTGCGACAGAATCCTGTCGACGGCGGCAAAGGGCTCGTCCAGATCCGAGTAGTTCTGCAGTAGAGACGGCTTGCCAGGGGTGCTGGTGAATCGCTCCTCGACACGATGGATAAAGTCGCCAGTCAGGGTAATGTAGGTGCGATCAATCCAGCGCTGTTGGTGTTTGACGTAGAGGAGCTCGACGAGGCGGCGGACAACCTCGGCGTAGGTCATGTCCTCGAGATCCACGGCCTTGCCATCCTTGTTGCAGCCGAACCACACCTTTTGAAAGTCGTCGTTCAAACGCTTGATGATGTACTCGCGGTTCTTCTTCAACTCAGCCACACGCTTCTCCTTGGGAAGGCTGAAGATCTTCTGGTCCATTTCGGCCCAGAAGCGAACACCTCGCGTAGCAAGCTTATGGATGGGTTCACCCATTTCGGAACGCACAGTAATGACACCACCTGCAGGGCCCTTATAGGTCTGCTCCCACTCGCTGTCATCAAGTCCAGGGGCATCGATAATGGCCTGCTTGACGGCTTTGCTGGTTTTGGCCTCTTTCGCAACCATCATGCGGCTGCCGAACAAGCAGCCATCAAAGGGCATAGGAGGATATCCGTACTTCTTGGACCATTCACCGGTGATGTAAGGGTAAGTGTCCTCGGCACCACCAAATCCACTGCCGGCAACCAAAATGATGTTTTCCTGGCGACGAATGCGACCATACATCTGCAGGACAGGTTGATGGAAATCTTCGAACGAATGATGACCGCCGCCACGACCGCCCGTCCACTGCAGGAGAACCGGGAAATGGGGGTTGGCCTTGGCAATATTGACCACAGCTTGGATAGCTTCAACAGAGCCGGGCTTGAAACTGATGTGCTTGAGACCAAGCGTCTCGATGTACTCTTGGGCGACTTCAATAGAAGGAACACCGGCGCCAATCGTGAGACCTTCGATGGGCACACCCTCGGCACGCAATTTTCCAAGCAGAGGAATCTGCCACGCCATGGCGCGAGGATTAACGTAGATCAAGTTGACAGAGATACCACGACCAGCCGGAATGGCCTTTTCGATCTTGAGAAGGGCGTCCGTCATTCTGCCGCCATTGAAGTAGCCACCGCCAGCAAGCTCGATGTGGTAGCCTGCGTTCATGGTGTCGGCGACAAAGTCCCATGGAACTGTACAGGGGGTCATTCCGGCGACGACAATGGGGGGCAAGCCCAGAAGACGACTCATCTTAGTATCAAGATACTTGCGACCGCTCGAATTCTTGACAAGACGAGGACCAAACTGCTTGACCCAATCGTTGGCATACCGAAGCGCGTTGTCCTCGTCTCTATCAAAAATCTCCGGCTTGTAGCCAACCTCGTTGATGGTGCCATCAACGGTGCCAGCCAGAATAACACGGACACCAGTACCCTCTTTGTTCCGGCTAGTCAAGACACCGAGACCAGAAACACCTCCAGGGCCAAAGTCCAAGATGTGAGTTGCGTCAGGAAAATCGGTCGCCTTTTCCCAGTTGACGGGATCACGCGTGATCAGTCGAACAAGAGAGGGCACGACGTTGCCCTTGACTTCGGTACGCAAATCTTTGCCGGTGTTGGTGTCGAAGACGGGGATTCCAAGGGCTCCCACATCAAGGGAGATATCCTTCAGATCCTCATCAATCATCTCGGTGGCCTCGGCAAGATACTTGCTGTGGAAGGGGGCCGTAATGGGCAGGAAGCGATTCGCGAAGCGAATCTTGCGCTCCGTATAAGGAATACGGGTCTGGTCCAGGCCGGTCGGGGCCTTGACCTTTCGCAACTGAGAGTTCAGACCGTAAAGCGATGTCGGGGGACCAGTAACAACCAAGTTACGGGGGCTGTTGATGAGCGATATGCTGATGTGTCTATGAGGAGGCAGGTACTGGTTGGTGGCGTCGATGTGTTTCTGAACCTCCTGTTGTGAGAGATCACGGATGCTCAACATGGGAGTTGGATTGCCCTCACCATGGTCCATGGACTCACGGAGCATGGTGGGCGTCATGGACGTCGTAGGGAATGCCTGCTGACTTCTGGTGCCTACCCAAAAGAGGATGGACAGCGTGGAACGGGTAATCTCGCGCCATGACTCCCACGAGTCAGCTGCGGCGGTAGCTGCGGCCATGACAATACCCTGAGAGTGACCAGTCGTTCCACCGATGCGCTCCCGCAGCATACCAGGGTGAATTCCCAAGACCTTGCAAGTAACCTCATAGTGAGCCATCTGGACGAGACCAATCAAGGGGAAACTGACGGGTGCAGAGATGAGGTAGTCGATGTCGGGAGTCGATTCGGCATGTTGCAGCCAGTCCATGACATCCAATCCCTTGGGGAACATCTTCTCAGCGCTGGAGGTTGTTGATAATGTCCGAAGTAGCTCGGCTGAAGATGTGATCAGCTCGCCAACAAAGCTGGAGTATGTTGTGAAGACTTCACGCAGCTCATCGAAATACTCCTCAATGTTGCCCTGGCCGCCGAAAATGGCATAGATTTTGGCGGATTCCTCATCAGCCGCTCGGAAGAGCGCAGATTCGTGAGGCTTGATTACTCGACCGGAGACGTCGCGAGCCAAGTAGTAGCAGCGAATCACCTCCAGTTTCTTGGACTCGATACCTGGAAGCGTGGCAGCAAGGGCGTGGGCTTCGTTGCCTCGCAGGAAAGCTCGCTCGAATTCATTAAGAACAAGCTTCAGAACTTCCTCATATGAGCCCGAGGCATCATCCTCGCCCTCTTCGACTTCCCGAGCGACAAATCCCATGTAGCGAGCTACCAGCTCAGCCACAGACGAAGGCTCATCATCCTGTGCAAGCTCATCCGTGGCGGCAGGCAAGCTGGCAACGAAGCGGTCTTTGATCTGAGAGGCGTGGAAATGGAGGTTTGAGGGAACCAGAAAGGATGTTTCGAGGGCCCCGTGGGTGAGAGTTAATGGTCGAAGAGAGGCGCTGGTCCTGGGGGTAGAAATGCCCGTTTGAGGGCCGGTGCCAGTGCCGTACATGGTGAATTATTCGTTTCTTTCTCACGCAAGAGAATCGTAGAAGGGGTATCTTGAAGGTCTACAGAAGAATTACTCGAGTTAGAACCGGTTGGCTTGATTGGGGGGCCTTTTTTCCGATTCTTCTTTCTTGGCGATGCGTGATGTCCCACCTCCCAGCATACTTTTGACTTTGAAAAAACCGTACCTGAAGTTTGATAGCACGAGGGGAAGATTTCCTCTGTGAATTGGCACTGTTGTTAAAAAAATAAACAGAAGACGAAGCCAATTGAATTGAATGGTGGATGCGCAACGCTCGACAAGCTCGACCGGGGATGGCGAACGAGGTTGCGAGGCAGTGTGCAAGGGCGGCGGAAAGAAGCTTTGAGCAGGCGAAGCAGCAACTGAGAATTGCTTGCAAACACCTAGGATGGGCTCAATACTATGAAGTTTCAACGAAGGAAGGGGACAGGATGTCGAGATAAAATTAGCAGAGGAGGGGAGGGCAAGAGGGGGGGTGGGAAGTCGAGGAGAATGGATGTAGAAAAAGAAGTGCCAATCTCGACACACCACACCAGGTAGAGTGCTCCTCCCAACGTCTTCTGTGGGAGGCGTTAGTGGGTGAGCGCGGGCCTGGGACAGCGCTCAGGACCCTGAACTACGGGGGTTCCAGGGGCTGCGTCGGACAAGTAGCACAAGAACGCAAGCGGCAGGAGGAAAGAATGACATGGGCGACGGGCCCCCTACTAACAGCGCCAGAAGAGACTCGCCAGGCACGAGCTTCTGCAAGCTGGGGTGTCGCTCGTGAGCAGTTGTTGCAGCGGTATTGTGGCTTGCTTGGGGGCGTCGCGTCAACTTTTCTTGGTTCTGTTGGGGATAGCCGCGCAGGCAAGTTGGCCCAGAACGGGCGCCCCTAGCTGCAAGTAGCGGTACCTTTGCTCTCTCTCGGCTTCTCCCCTTCTCGACCGTTGATCAATGTTGGGGGTTCCAAGTTTGGCCAATCGCAGATTGCAATTCCTCCCGCTCCATGTTCCATCTTGGGGCGGGACGACACAGAGTTTTCCGCAGCCACCACTGTCTCTCTAATTTGAGAGCATCATGTTTCTGATCACGGCGGCAACTGCACATGGTGTTTGAGAGGAATGTCCGGCAACCGAAACTTATTTGGAGCATTCATCTGGAGTAAATTGATGGCCCTTAGCATTTGGTCCTTGACCCCTTGTTGCCATGCCTATCGGTCTCTGGTCACTTGTTGTCATCGCTCTTGAGGAACAAGAGCTGCCCAGGAACCAAGTACCAGTACTTCCCACAGAGCCCGGCATGCCTTTTTTGTCACTAGGTACCTGCCCCAGCTAAATTGACAAGGCTGCATACAGTGGAGGGGTCCATTCATAATCATGACAGTCCGCCGGGTTCATCATTTCAAGCAAGGCTGAGGCTTGGGATAGATCACAGAAACCCGTACCCAGCCGGCGATCAGACGGCCGCCATTGTTCTGCCGCAAAACCCCTTACATATTAGTTACTGAACTTCTGCTCGTCGCGTGCCGCGAAGGCAAGGCATCGCATGCGCGCCAACGTTACACAAATATGAATACATATGACGAAAGCGCGAGTCGAGTAGGTACGGTTTGTCGGCGACGCGGGAACGGGATAGTTATGTGACGGGGTTGGATACTCTTACTCTGTACTCTGTACTCCTGTTGTGCTTGACAAATGCCCATCTCACATGTGCCCAACCTCAACCTCTTCAATATGCACCTACATATGTACATAGGCCATGGCCCCGTGGCGCACACGACACACAATGACGTATCTGTTATCATAGCCGGGTCGGGAACATACATGATGTCGTCTGCCCATGGTGGCGAGATCGTAGCCATGGCCCATAAGCATGAAAGCCAACGAGGCCTCAATTTTATTACAAAGAATGTCGACATTACCTGGTGGCGGGAACCCCTGAAGAAGTATTGCCAGCAGTGAGAGCCAGTCACAGAACTTAGAAGCCGCGATACAAGCAGCCCTTTGCCGTACGCGGCTTAGCCTGCAGTTCTGGTTGAGGAGTCCATTGACTCCATTCACGCTTCCTACACTAAACTCCCTGAGAGAGCCCACTAGCCCGCTCGTCCGGAGGAAAAACCCTTGCTCCTACTGGCTCCTGCGCGACGCTTGGCTCCCTTCGTCCAGCCAAAGTCTTTTGGGGATGTGCGAAGCCGGACAACTTGCAAGGGACGAGACGGCGTAGTCCCCCAAGTCCCCCAATTTTTTTCCCCTTTGCCCAACTTTTTGGTGGGGCCACTTGGTTCAACAAGAAGAACAACCGCTGGCTCGTGCTTGTATCGGTACGTGCATACCAGCGCCATGGACCATTGGCCTGTGGGCATCGTTGTGGCTGCCCCAGAACTGCGTGCTGCACCACAGTAGAACTCCTACTTCACGGCCGTTTCTCATCATCGTTGTGTCTTTGACGTTGCGATACCATTTTCCCTTTTGCTTGGCCCTTTATTCTACGCTTTTTTTCCTGATTCAGCCTGTTGGGTATTTACGATAATTAGGTACGAAAACCTCACAACCTTCTACGATCTCAATTGCGGATCTGTTCCCTCTCTGTTCGTTCCAGAATTTTCTCACCATCTCCTAGGAGCTCCCGCCCGACGAGCCTCCCATCACAGAACAAGGCAATCACATTCATATTCGGGCCTGTTCCAGCAGTCTGAAACGAATAACCTAATACACTGAATTCGGAGCATTCTACCCTCGAGGAAAAGTACGACTTTTCTTCCAGATACGCCGAAAGTCGTCGAAAATAGTCTACCGGCGAAGAAAACGCCGTCACAGCCTCTAGACCGTCACGATGCGCCCCGAAGTTGAGCAAGAGCTTGCTCATACACTTCTTGTAGAATTGTTGGCATACCAATTCGCCTCACCTGTGCGATGGATTGAGACACAAGATGTGTTCCTTGCCGAGCGAACGGCTGAGCGTATTGTTGAGATTGGTCCCGCCGATACCTTGGGAGTCATGGCCAAGAGGACTCTGGCCTCCAAATACGAGGCTTACGATGCCGCCAAATCAGTACAACGACAAATTCTCTGCTACAACAAAGACGCAAAGGAGATCTACTACGACGTGGATGTAATCGAGGAAGAGCCAGAACCCGCCGCTGCTTCAAGCTCATCGGGGGCGGATGCCGGTGCTGCTTCTGCTCCTGCGGCGGCTGCTGCTGCTCCCGCTGCTGCGGCCCCTGCCCCCGGCTCTGGCCCAGCTGCCCAAATTCCTGATCAGCCGGTGCAAGCTCTTGACATTGTGCGCGCGCTCATTGCTCAAAAGCTCAAGAAGCCTCTTCTCGAGGTTCCTCTGAGCAAAGCCATCAAGGACCTCGTTGGCGGTAAGTTCAAGCCATCTGTCTCATTCTTCGTCTTTGAGCTTTTCTTCCAGCATTTGCTGGGTACCTTCTACTCGTCCACAGGTACTAATTCCTCGTTCTTTGACAATAGGCAAGTCCACGCTGCAGAATGAGATCCTGGGCGACCTCGGAAAGGAATTTGGTTCCACTCCCGAAAAGCCTGAAGACACACCTTTAGATGAGCTCGGTGCCGCCATGCAGGCCACCTTTGATGGAAATCTTGGCAAGCAGTCTCAGTCCCTCGTTGCGCGATTGATTTCGTCCAAGATGCCTGGTGGCTTCAACATCACAGCCACCCGCAAGTACCTCGAGTCAAGATGGGGGTTAGGCTCTGGTCGTCAGGACGGCGCGTTGTTGTTAGCCCTGACCATGGAGCCTGCGGCTCGTCTGGGATCTGAGAGCGACGCCAAGGCCTTCCTCGACGACGTAACGCAGAAATATGCTTCAAATGCTGGCGTCAGCCTCACCACTGTTTCGTCTTCCGGTCCTGCTGGCGGTGCTGGAGGTGGTATGATGATGGATCCTGCAGCCATTGATGCTTTGACCAAGGATCAGCGTGCCCTGTTCAAGCAGCAGCTCGAACTCTTCGCTCGCTATCTCAAGATGGACCTTCGATCAGGCGACAAGGCAGCCATTGACTCGCAAAAATCAGAAAAGGTGCTTCAAGCTCAGCTCGATCTTTGGACCGCCGAGCACGGTGATTTCTATGCCGCCGGCATCGAACCTGTTTTCAGCCCCCTCAAAGCTCGTACCTACGACTCGTCGTGGAACTGGGCCCGCCAGGACGCTCTCAATATGTACTTTGACATCATCTTTGGTCGTCTCAAAGCCGTCGACCGTGAGATTGTTAGTCAGTGTATCCACATCATGAACCGCTCAAATCCCAAGTTGTTGGACTTCATGCAGTACCATATCGACAACTGCCCTACGGAGCGTGGAGAGACCTACAAGCTCGCCAAGGAGCTCGGAGAGCAGCTCATTGAGAACTGCAAGGAGGTCTTGGACGTTGCTCCTCACTACAAGGATGTCGCAGTTCCTACCGGTCCCCGCACCACGGTGGACGCTCGCGGAAACCTGAATTACGAGGAAGTCCCCCGTGCCAGTTGCCGCAAGCTGGAGCACTATGTGCAACAGATGGCTGAGGGTGGCAAGATTTCCGAGTATGGAAATCGAACCAAGGTGCAGAACGATCTTCAGCGCATCTACAAACTCATAAAGCAGCAGCACAAGATGTCCAAGACGTCTCAGCTGGAGATCAAGAATCTGTACGGTGATGTCCTTCGATCACTTGCCATGAACGAGAGCCAGATCCTGGCGTCCAAAGATGGCAGCAAGAGTAGAAAGCCCGGCCTCCGCGCCAGTAGCCAAAACAAAGGCAAGGTCGAGACAATTCCCTTCCTCCATCTCAAGCGCAAGACCTTGCACGGCTGGGATTACAGCAAAAAGCTTACTGCCGTCTATCTCAACTGCCTTGAGGATGCGGCCAAGTCTGGTGTGACGTATCAAGGCAAGTATGTTCTGATGACTGGCGCTGGAGCTGGTTCCATCGGTGCCGAAGTTCTCCAGGGTCTCATCAGTGGTGGTGCCAAGGTGATTGTGACGACGAGTCGCTTCTCCCGTCAAGTCACCGAGTATTACCAGTCCATGTACACTCGTTACGGATCTCGCGGTTCTCAGATCGTTGTTGTACCCTTCAACCAGGGAAGCAAGCAGGATGTCGAGGCTCTTGTTGAGTACATCTACGACACGAAGAACGGTCTCGGATGGGATCTCGACTACGTCGTTCCCTTCGCCGCCATTTCGGAAAATGGCCGCCAGATTGACGCCGTTGACTCGCGCTCCGAGCTCGCCCACAGAATCATGCTTACCAATCTTATCCGCCTCTTGGGTTGCGTCAAGGCTCAAAAGGCCGAGCGTGGCTTCGAGACTCGCCCTGCTCAGGTTGTGCTACCGCTTTCTCCCAATCACGGAACCTTCGGCAACGATGGTCTCTACTCAGAGTCAAAGCTCGCCTTGGAGACTCTCTTTAATCGATGGTATTCTGAGAGCTGGGCCCACTACCTCACTATCTGTGGTGCCGTCATCGGCTGGACTCGCGGAACTGGTCTCATGTCTGGTAACAATATCGTTGCGGAAGGTGTTGAGGCGTTTGGTGTTCGCACCTTTTCCCAGCAGGAAATGGCTTTCAATCTACTAGGCTTGATGTCCCCTACTATTGTCGATCTCTGTCAGTCAGAGCCCGTCTTCGCCGATCTCAACGGTGGTTTGCAGTTCATTCCCAACCTCAATGAAGCCATGACCAAGCTCCGCAAAGACATCATGGAGACCAGCGAGATCCGCAAGGCTGTTACCAAGGAGACTGCCATTGAGAATACCATTGTCAATGGTGCTGACTCTGAGGTCATGTACAAGAAGAAGACCATCTCTCCCCGTGCCAACATCAAGTTTGACTTCCCTCACCTTCCTGATTGGAAGCAGGATGTCGCTCCTCTCAACGACAAGCTCAAGGGCATGGTCGACTTGGAGAAGGTTGTCGTCGTCACTGGCTTTGCTGAGGTTGGTCCATGGGGTAACTCACGTACCCGTTGGGAGATGGAGGCCTACGGCGAGTTCTCGCTCGAGGGCTGCGTTGAGATGGCCTGGGTCATGGGCCTCATTCGCAACCACAACGGCCCCATCAAGGGAAAGCCTTACTCAGGCTGGGTGGACGCCAAGACTGGAGACCCTGTCGACGACAAGGATATCAAGCAGAAGTACGAGAAGTACATCCTGGAGCACTCTGGTATTCGCCTGATTGAGCCGGAGCTTTTCGATGGCTACGACCCCAACCAGAAGCAGTTGCTGCACGAGGTTGTCATCGAGGCGGACCTGGAGCCGTTCGAGGCCTCCAAGGAGACTGCTGAAGAGTTCAAACGTGAGCACGGTGACAAGGTTGAAACCTTTGAAATTCCCGACAGTGGCGAGTACATTATTCGTTTGAAGAAGGGCGCTTCACTTTGGATCCCCAAAGCTCTCCGTTTCGATCGTCTGGTTGCCGGTCAGATTCCTACTGGCTGGGACGCTAAGCGATACGGTGTCCCCGAGGACATCATTTCTCAGGTCGACCCCGTCACTCTGTTTCTCCTCGTCTCCACGGCCGAGGCCCTGCTGTCCGCCGGTATCACCGATCCTTACGAGTTCTACAAGTATGTTCACGTTTCTGAAGTCGGTAACTGTGTCGGTTCCGGTATGGGTGGCTCTGTTGCTCTGCGAGGCATGCACAGGGATCGTTATCTGGATCAACCTTTGCAAAACGACATTCTCCAGGAGTCCTTCATCAACACCATGGCCGCTTGGGTCAACATGTTGCTCATCTCGTCTTCCGGCCCCATCAAGACTCCTGTCGGAGCTTGCGCTACTGCGGTAGAGTCTGTGGACGTTGGCTACGAGACCATCATGGAAGGCAAGGCTCGTGTCTGCTTCGTCGGTGGCTTCGACGACTTTGGCGAGGAAGGCTCCTATGAGTTTGCCAATATGAAGGCCACCAGCAACACGCTGGATGAGTTCAGCCACGGCCGAACTCCCAAAGAGATGTCTCGCCCCACCACGACGACCAGAAATGGATTCATGGAGTCTCAGGGCTGTGGTATCCAGGTCATCATGACTGCAAAGCTTGCGCTGGACATGGGTGTGCCCATCTATGGTGTCTTGGCTCTCACCACCACCGCCTCGGACAAGATTGGCCGATCCGTACCTGCTCCTGGACAGGGTGTGTTGACCACGGCTCGAGAACACGCCGGCAACTTCCCCTCGCCACTGCTTGACATTGATTACCGTCGCCGACAGATTGAGCGTCGCAAGAAGCAGATCAAGCAATGGCAGGAGTCCGAGGTTGAGTTCATTCATGATGAGATTGCTGCCATGAAGACGCAAGACGCGTCTTTCGATGAGAAGCTGTATGCTCAAGAGCGCTTCGTGCACATTGAGAAGGAGGCTGCTCGACAAGAAAAGGAGCTGCTTCGAAGCATGGGCAACAACTTCTGGAAGAGCGACACCAGTATCGCTCCTCTACGTGGTGCCTTGGCCACCTGGGGTCTGACGATTGACGATCTCGGCGTGGCATCCTTCCACGGCACCTCCACAAAGGCCAACGACAAGAATGAGTCGTCCGTCATTTGCCAGCAACTGCGTCACCTCGGCCGATCCGAGGGTAACGCGGTCATGGGTATCTTCCAGAAGTACCTCACCGGTCATCCCAAGGGTGCTGCTGGTGCCTGGATGATGAACGGCTGTCTCCAAGTCCTGAACACCGGCTTGGTGCCCGGCAACCGCAACGCAGACAATGTCGACCCCATCATGGAGCAGTTCGACATGATTGTGTACCCAAGCCGCAGCATCCAGACCGACGGCGTCAAGGCCTTCTCCGTCACGTCTTTCGGTTTCGGTCAAAAGGGTGCTCAGGCCATTGGTGTGCATCCCAAGTACCTGTATGCCACTCTCGATGAGCACGTCTACGAGGAGTACTGCGCCAAGGTCGAGGCGCGTCAAAAGAAGGCCTACCGCTACTTCCACAATGGCCTCATCAACAACACCCTCTTCGTCGCCAAGTCCAAGGCGCCCTACACGGACGAGCAGCTCAGCAGCGTCCTTCTCAACCCCGACGCCCGTGTCACGGAAGACAAGAAGTCCTCGGAGCTCAAGTACGCCGAGAACTTCATGAAGCAGTCCGAGAAGGTCATGAGTTCGGCCCGCGCCGCCGAGACCGAAAAGGTCATGGAGGCTCTCGCACACAAGGTCGCCAACAAGAACAGCAACGTCGGTGTCGATGTCGAGGATATCTCTGCCGTCAACATCAGCAACGAGACCTTTTTGGAGCGCAACTTTACGGCTGATGAGATTGCCTACTGCAAGGCGGCGCCTAGTCCGCAGAGCTCTTTTGCGGGACGCTGGAGCGCCAAGGAGGCTGTGTTTAAGTCCTTGGGGGTAGCTAGCCAGGGCGCAGGTGCGGCCATGAAGGACATCGAGATTATCAAGAACGATACGGGTGCTCCCGCTGTCAAGGTATGTTTTTCGGGTACCTTTTTTTTTTGGATGGTCTTGTCCTCACTTCCATGCGAATTGCGAGAATATTTTGCTAACTGCCCTCGGATTGAATAGCTCCATGGAGAGGCTGCCTCTGCTGCTAGCAAAGCCGGCGTGAAGGACATTGCGCTGTCCATTTCACATTCTGATACACAGGCTATTGCTGTCGCGGTAGCCAACTTTTAAGGGCCCAAGGGAGACTTGAGCTGAGCGGATGTAATTTTTTTTAAAAAAAATTGCCTTTTGTTTCTTTTCTTGTATCATGATGGTTTTGATGACGGATGGGATGGGATGGATGGGGTGCGTTTGTTTAGATAGAATTGTGCATGAT
This sequence comes from Claviceps monticola, assembly GCA_018360055.1. Taxonomy (NCBI): domain Eukaryota; kingdom Fungi; phylum Ascomycota; class Sordariomycetes; order Hypocreales; family Clavicipitaceae; genus Claviceps; species Claviceps monticola. The sequence goes on from SRPP01000075.1 coordinate 33,261, forward strand.
TCTTTGTTGCTGTAATGCGGGAATGGGTAGGTAGGTATTCATTGTTATATCATAATATCGAGATGTGTTCATTATACAACTAGTTACCTATAGTCTTCGTGTCCCTCTTTTTGGACTCTGCCCCCGGTCTCTCAAAATATGCCCTCGCCGCGTCCGTAGTTTTCTTGGGTGTCTACTAGCCTATTGTCGCGGGTGGCTCACAGTACGCACCTTGACGAGGGAAGCCACATTACAAGTACATACGTTACAGAGGCCTCATGGGAGTATCTTGGAGGCAGACTGCAAACTTTTCGTTTTAAATACATGGGCTGGTTGGAATGCTGGATGGGTCTTGGCTGTGTTGTGCAGTTATGGGCTTGACTGACCTCAAGGCTTGATAATGAACGGTTTGTCTTCGCAAAAGTGTGTTATCTGTGTGCTTACCTTCTTTCACGTCCATATCCATCCATATGTTTTTATCTCATTTACGTCTTATATTTGTGTGCGCCTTCTACTACATATATCTTACATTTATGTGCTGACTTGGCTCAGGGCCTTGTATTCATATGCTTCACTTTTTTTCACCATGTTATATGCTCCACTTGCTTGAACCTCTCGTGTTACTGTGTATGTAGTATACTTTCTTGGATTTCTTGTTCAGTTTTCTTGCATCGATGTGCTTGCTTGCCCAGATCCCTAGAGCCTCGACGTCCTGCATCCGTATGCTTTCCTTGCTTGTACGGACGTCTTAAGCCTCAGCGTCGTGTCATGTATGCCTTGCATGCTTGCCTCAACATCTTGCGTTCTCGTGCTTCACTTCCTTGATTTCTTACACCGCATGCTTCACTTGCCCCCAAGAACTCTTAGATTCGTATACTTCATGATGCCCGGCTTCGCGCATTATCTTGAACGTGGGGCGATCCCACCCGAGAAGCAGACGTCTACCCCTCGACATTCTAGCCCAGCCTTCCTTCGTCGTGCATCAGAAACTTCTGTCATAGAGCCGGCTCCGACCACAATCACTTTCTTTGCTGCCTATTGCCCACGGCCCCGTCCCCCTCTCCAGCCACGACCGCCGCCACCACCACCACCGCGACCTCCTCTGCCCCTATCGCCACCGCCCCCGCCCCCGCCCCCACGGGCGTTGTGTCCGTGATGATCCGCCCGTGATTGACCGTGGTTGCCTCGTCCGCCTCGGAAATTTTGTTGGCCCTTTTGTGATTCGTTGACTTTGTCGATAATGTCGTTGTCGACGCGGAGATATTTAATCTGAATAGCAAACAACATGTCAGTTACGCTGCCACGATTGATCTTTGCCTGATATGCTGGCGGGTGATGGTGGGTATTGATTCGTCCACCTGGTGCTGCCTTGCTGGGTAAGGGGAGATGGGTGTCATCGTACGTTGTTGCCCTTCACATAGGCTTCTTTTAATCGGACAAACTTATCACCGCCCTATGCTTTGTTAGACTGTAGTTCTAATATACGTCTCTTCCACTGAAGAGCATGATGATGGTGCTTCCTATCGAAAGATGCTCGTTTCTTTTTAAAGGGCCGGGCAACGCATTCAAACGTACAGGGCTGGTTTGCACGACTTCCCGCAATGTGAGGTTCATCCATGTGTCGCATTGGACGAGATGGCCGTTGAGAGTTTCGCCGTTCTTCAGCTCTACGAGCATAGGGTGCCCTTGTGCGGCATTGAGGAGGCTGAGTGGCAGCTATGTGGGATGCGGAATTAGTTGGTATTAGTTGGTGATGCACATCTGATTATGCGGATCGCGATGAGGGTAGAGAGTGAGGTGAAGGATAAAGTGACGGCGAAGGTCGGGAGCGACGAACCATTCTGGCGTCGCAGTGTTTCCACGTTGAGAATAAACTGTGTCGTGCTGTAAGATTTGAGCTATTCGATATGCGAGACGGAGAGTGTCGCAATGTCGCGGTTCGGAGATGCTGCAGCAGATGTCATCAATCAAGTTGAATCAGCGGAGCTTGGCTTTCTAAACGCCATTTGTGGCGTTCGGGTCGGACGTTGCGGTTTCGCGCCCCGCGAAATGCATCGCCCCGCTTATAGCGCTTGTGTGGCTGAAAATATTTGGGCGCATGGAAGCCATCCTGATTCTATGTTTCTATGTACATATCCCCAAGTTCCAACGTGACAACGACTACGAATTGGACGAAACGCCGGCTCTCAATCGAAATTTGACGACTCAGCTCTGTCATGTGCGCGAATACTACAGTAATATGCCGACATGCGAGGTAGTCCAATCATCTACGACGGTCTCTGGCGCTGCTTGTGCCCGACCTTCGACAAGCTAGGTCTGCCTCAGGCGGTGGTGACAGGACACGGTCTCAAGGCGAGGAGATCAATGCCAAGAGATGTCGCTCGACGCACAGCACCATCGAGAGGAATCTCACACCTTCAAGTGCCCGGTAAACGTCTGATGACAAGTCTAGCTTCGCCAGAGCCGCCGACGACGGAATGGCGCAACTCGACGCCCAGCACACCCGCAAGTGGACAGCCGCCGCACGACTCGCTGTTGAGACCGACGCCTCCCACCGAAGACATGATGCGACAAGCTTCTGTGGCCGACATCTTGGCCGCTCTCAGATTAATGCGGCAACTCGAGGGTTGGAATTTTCATGGTCATCAAATTGACCGTTACGACCGCATTCTTCTTCTCGTTCGGCATCTGCTCCTGGAGCGGCGTCACCCCCCCACGTTCCTCATCTACGAATGCTTGATGGACGCCATGATTGACCCGCAGGGATCTGTCAAGAGCATCAGAATGCTTCTAGACGAACTAGCCGCGCGGGACATGAAGCCTTCGTCGCCAATATGTCACTCGGCGCTCGCCGCGCTATCCATCCACCCAGACTATGTTCTCCGTCAACAGGTTCTCGACAACATGCAGGAGCAATGGTTCACCATTGGCCAAGATGCAAAGCAAAGTCTGGTTCTAGGCCTTCTGCGCGACGAGCAGTACGAGCTGGCCTACCTGCGGCTCTCGGAAATGGTAGACCAGAACGAAGCTATCGACTCCTGGGTGTTCGACATATTCATCGTGGTGTTTGGACAGCTGGGGTACTTTGATGAGTTGCTTCTCTTGGTGTACCGCCGGAAGAGCTTCGTAGACGAGGACAAGGACGTGGCCAGCTTACTCTATTACACGCTCGATGTGTGCAGTCGAGCCTTCCACTACCGCGGCACCGTTTTCGCTTGGAACGCCATCGTGAGGACGTCGCTCCTGCAGCCATCGGATGGGGTGGTGGAAAATGTGCTCGCCACAGCAGCTCGTCACGGAGACACTGCTCTTGCGACCGAGGCTCTCGACAAGATCTCACGGCGAACACGGCTCTTAGCGCATCACTTTGAAGCCGTGGCCGAGGCATTTGCCGCCAACAACGACATGGATGGTGCGTTCCACGCGCTCTGCGTCATGCAGAAGAACGGAATTCCCATTGTCCAAGCAAATACGCGTGGCGTTTACGAGGCCCTCCGGCGCTCTCCGGAACTCATTCACACCGCAGAAGAGAGCATCCGCAGCTTGGTCTCCTCGGGGCAGCAAGTCCCCGTGGTGGCGGTGGGTGTTGTGGTTGAGCTTATCGCAGAAACGCAGGGCACAGAAGCGGCCCTAAATTTTTACGATGATATACCGGAACTCTGCGGCGAGCCGGCCAGCTCGACCACGATACAGACTCTCATTGTGCGCAGTAGGCACATGGAGACAACGCGCGCTCTGGTCAAAGATTACGCCGCACTTGTCGCTGCCGGCGGTGACGAGGGCCCCGTCCGAAGCCCGCACGTCTATAATTCCCTGATCATTGCCTGTGTCGAAGCAGACGATTTAGATCTCGCCTTCCGATTCGCCTTTGGGGCCATCAAGACCATGGGCAGAGGCGGAAACGAGGAGGCTTCTGAGAAGAGAGATCTGAGCTGGGCCAAGATGCTGCTCCAGAAAGCAGGCGAGGTCGAAGACGCGAGGATCTGGACTGTCGTGGATAGGCTGCGCGAACAAGAGGGCATGGAGGAAGACGTAGTCAAGATACTAAGGCAGGCGAGATTACGGAGGAGGGCGGCCGATCTCGGGGCGAAGTGATGTTGGTGTGCTCTTGCAAAGCTAGGCTCATCACGCAATTATACTGACATTTTGGAATGAAAATTGCACTCCCCTCTCCTTTTCATCTACAACGGACATGAATGAAACCCAGCTATAGCTATCTATGCAATGCAAACACGCAACATCATCCTAAAGCGGCGATGGGCATTACTCAACCACAACACACAATTTTCGTGCGTGACAAGATAGGCATAGATCCGCACGACACATCCTTTGGGCACTGTATTTATAACTTTGGCACGCATCTGCGACGCCTTATTTGAATGTTCTTGTGTAAAAATAGCCAGTACTCCTCGACCGGCCGCTAGCCTCATGTTTCCTAGACAAGACGATTCGCTAGTAACAAGAAGGAGGATAAAGAAGCCCCTCCGTGTATATGCGTGTAAAACCTGTACTATGTAATACTCTCTTCCTCGCCTTATGTGTACTCTTTCGCTCTTGCAGATTGTACCCAAAGGAAAAAAAAAAAAATTGCCTGCATTACGCCACTCGCTCATTATCATGCAATTGCTTGAAGGGATGGATATAAATAAAAAGAATTAAGAGGAAAAGGAGAAATCAAAGAATGGTTGAGTAGAAAAACATAGGTAAGAAGAAAAATTGATGCTATTGGGAAATATAAGGTTGCTAGCCCTGCTTCTGCAACTCGTCGCATCTCATGTCCTGCTCCCTCCCTCAGCTACGTTTCAAACGTATAGCCACATCAACACGTGCACCTAGTGGCCCCTAGTCCAGCTATCGTGCAGTCCCCATTCAAACCCCTGCCGCTGCTGGCTCTGCTGCTGATGTCTCTGGTGATTCTGACGGGTTTGACGAGCCTGATGATTCTGATCGCTTTGGTGAGTCTGATGATTCTGATCATTCTCATTGCTCTGATGACTCGAGCGACTCTGATGGCTTTGATGTCCCTGGTGCGAAGACCCGGGTCTAGTACCATCGACTGCATCCTGCTCACAATCTTCCGCCCACGAGTTACTTTGTGTCGTTACGGATTCATAGACGCCAGTCGTTGTCTCGACGGTCGAGCCTCCAGTTTCGTGCGGATCGGATTGTTGATCGCTATCACTATCACTATCACTGCTTGTGCCCTTCCGGAATGAGTATGGCTTGTATCCGATCTTATCGGGCTCGTTGGTCGGTGGACTCGCCCCGCCGCTGAGTCTGCTCCACGTCGGTCCTCTCCTTAGGCGCCGTTCGGACGAGCTGATTCTGCTGCTGCTGCTAGCGATCCTGTTCTTTGTGTTGTTGCGTTCACTTTTTTGATTGTGGTTGCTGCTATTCATGTTGTAGTTGTGGCTGTGGTTGTGGCCGTGGTCGTGGGTATCATTATTGCTATTGCTGTTCCTACTGCGACTGATAGGATCTGGTGGGTATTCAGAAGCCTTACTGGCTCTTTGAGGCGCCGAATCAGCATTTCGATGGTCTTGTTGGGGCGTGGACCGTAAATCGTACAGCTGTTGGGACACTGGCGCTGTGTCTGGCGTGTGGTTGACGGGTTGTTTCATCTTGACGCTTGTACCGGACGTGTATCGCTGACTGCTCGTCGCTGCATGCGCGAGGAGATACGCGTCCTCTAGCTGGGCCATATGTAACGCCGCCGCGACCTGATCGGGGGTTTGCGTCTCTGGGGAATCATGTGGGATGGACGACGGAATATGCGGCGCACTCATCTCCGCTGTTGCGTTGCCGTCATTGGTGTTGGCGCCTTGACCCCAAGAAGAGGGCGTGGCAGCAGCATTGGGATTTTGCTGGACGTGATGACCATATGGCGCCTCTCCACGTTCTGAGGATATGTCGGTGACAGGTGGTGCATGCTGAGGTGAAGCTGGAGTAGGAGATCTCGCATTGTAGGTGGGCAAGTACGCTGCGCTCTGTTGTATTGCGAGGTCGGGGCTTAGCTGTGACTGCGGCATTTCTTCCACGGTATCTGGCTGCGGAAGAGACTGCTCTGAAGCCGACTGAAAATAAGGTAGCGAGGGTGGTCGTTCGTACACGCCGTGCGCAGATTCGTTTGGCATATCGGAGAAGAAGTCGTTTATTGGGGCCGAAGGAAAAGAAGAATACTGTTCTGTCGGGTAATGATCCGCGTCTGGCTGCTCTGTCTGCTCTTCCTGTACAAAGTCTTTCTGCAAGAGATCATGGTCGTTATCGTCACCGTGCTCGTACTCGTTGTCCTCGTTCTCAACATGGGTTTGCACCGCACCTACAGCATGAACCGGGACATGTTCACCATCTGCTTGTTCTTTCTCCACACGTGCGTCGGCATCCATGTCGACATCCGCACTCTCATCCACAATAGCATTAGATTTGAATGTGCGCTTGCTTGACGGATGTGGCGGATACTTGCAAACGTGACCGGCAGCTTGGCACACCATACAGGCGGGCCTATCTTTCGGACACTATTCACGTAACACGTCAGCATTGATAATTTGCGCACGAGTATAGTGGCCATCGTAATCAAAACCAACAGAACACCCCTTTTCCAAACGCAGGGAGGGGGTGAGAACACTCAAAAGGGGGGCATTTCATTAGAACAGAACAAAACCCGTAGCTCACCTTAGTCTTGCGACTCTTGCATGGGAGGCATGACAACCGTGACTTTCCCAATGATCGTTTCCTTTTCATTGTGATCGTTTCGCTATCTCGTACCGAGTTTTGTGTTGTAGTCGCCGTACCATTCTGTTCATTCGCATCGCCAACGGATGGGGCAGCAGCAGGCGGAGGTGCCGACGGTAGAGCTTCCCTGTCGTTCGGATGTATAATCTGCAACCTCTCTGCCCCGTAGATTATCAGCATATTTAGTGATTCCTTCTGGAGATCCGGCGCTTGATTAGCAAAGATGGTGAGCTGGTCCGCGGAGAGTGTGGCGCTATCGATTTCAGCCTCTGCCAGCATCTTCAAGGCCACATCCATTCGACGTTCCGCCTCCTCGGGCGTCACATTAAGGATCAGTCCTTTTGATGGAGGAGGTTCCGTTGGCGTGACCACTGGTGCAATAGCATTCTCGACTTGCTCTTCCTCGGGCGTCACATTAGGGATCAGTCCTTTTGATACAGGGTGTTCTGTTGGCGTGACCGCTGGTGCGGTAGCAATCTCGACTTGCTCTTCCTCGGGCGTCACATTAGAGATCAGTGCTTTTGATACAGGGTGTTCTGTTGGCGTGACCGCTGGTGCGGTAGCAATCTCGACTTGCTCCTCCTCGGGCATCACATTAGGGATCAGTGCTTTTGATATAGGGTGTTCTGTTGGCGTGACCGCTGGTGCGGTAGCAATCTCGACTTGCTCCTCATCGGGCGTCACATTAGGGATCAGTGCTTTTGATACAGGGTGTTCCGTTGGCGTGACCGCTGGTGCGATAGCATTTTCGACTTGCTCCTCCTCGTGAGATATTGCCTGTTGCAGCTGTATCACATCGGCATCGTCCATCGCGGGGCTTGCTTGATCTACCAACGACACCTCAGCAGCCTCTGTATCTTTGCTTTGTCTTTGGTTTCGGGGTTTCTCTGGTGAAGCAATACCGTCGTATATTGCAGCCTCCTGAGCTTCCATGGCTTCCTGTTTCTTGGCGAGTCGAGAGGCTCTCCTCTTAGCACTGGCGGCTTCCTTTTGTGCTTGCCTATTGGCTTCAATCAAGGTCGCTTTACTCGGCTTCTGAGGTCCAATCATGGGAGGCGGCTTCGTAAATTCCATGTGATCAGCCACGGTCATATGCAAGGGCATATGGTCGTATCTGACTATGATCTTGCGCTCTTTCCTAGGAAATGATATGATCAATCGGCCTTTGCAATCAAACGCCGGACGGCTCATGAGAAGAGGGTTTGGGTCCCTCTTGCTAAAGTCTCCTACAATCACCCTCACTTTGTGCTGATTCCGCATGTTCCAAAAAGTTGTCGAACCTTCGCATAGGTATGTAAATGTCCAGCCCATCGTCGTCAGTTCTGTATGGTGAAGTACCCATGAGCTCGAATCGGCTGCGCTCGCGGCCGCGACGATTTGTGTAGCGACTGCTTGTTGGACCAATGGGTTCGAACTGGGCTGAGACCTCAGGATCGAAAGAGCAGTATAAATCCGTGATTGAGCTTGATTTTCCATGTCCACGTCCATTGGTTCCGCTCCCCGAAGCATGGGGTCGACCGCAACTGGGCGATTATTCGGCGTTTGCGTTTGCGTCGCATTGATTGTGAACTCGACCGTCCCGGCGATATTGAAAACGTTGTTGATGCGCTCGGCGCGAACTTCGGTTTTCTTTTCTTGTATTGTATTTCGAAGTCGCCCCTCGAGCTCGGCCACGGACAAGCATGCGCCATCGTCTTGGCGAAGGTCGTTTTGCGCCCCGAAATTGAAGCTGGCCAGGAAGTCAGCCATCGGGGTTAACGGAAGGCCCAGCGGGCGACTGTAGCTTTATCGGCGACGAAAGAAGCCTCGACGAAAAGCCAGCTTCTTCTTTTCGCATTTGCACAGCGAGTGTGGATGGGATGATTTTCCCGCCGACGGCTGAATCAGGGTCATCTGCGCAGTGGACGCAGTGGGAAATGTTGCGAACTTGCGATGCTAACGCGGTGATAAAGCTGACGCATATTCGACGCGAGGTTCATTGGTGGGGACAGCGGCCTACAGCGGCTTCTGGTGGGGTCTGCACGTCTCCCGACTCCCTCCCGACTCCCGAGTGACCCCCGAGTGACTCCCGAGTGACTCCCAACGTTCCCTCGGACGACAATCTTGGACGGCCACAGATCGAGCGCCCGATGGTCTGGCATGGGAATGTACGTATGTATCTCACAAGTAATACGAACCCCTGGCAAAAGTAATATAGGAGGTAGTATATAGCCAAAGAGAAGTGAAAATACATATCATCGCTTTGTCTTTTGGGCCAAGAGCACTGCCAGTACTACCATGAGTACACGGCACTTATAATCTCCCCGGTATGTATTCCATTCCATATCAATCGTCATCATTCATACATGGCATTCCTTTAACTACAAGATATTCTAGCCCATTTTCTTTTTAAATAGAAAGGCCAGCCAAGCTCAGATGCAAGTCAACGCCCTGAAAACAGAACACGTCCGCGCGCGCATACGTACAACTTCAAGGCTTCAAGCCGAGACAATTTGATGTGCCCTCACGAATTTTCATCAAGCCACGTTTCTATGTTATCGACAAGTACTGCTTTCTTTCCGGTGATGGTGATTCCCTTTGACACCGCCACGTCTCGCAGCTGGGCGACTGTCATTTTCATGATGCCTCCGCTCTCAATCGCCTCCCTGAGCGCAGCCACGGACATGGACGATGGGTTGCGCTGCTCCGACGCTGCTCCCCTTCGTTTCTTCGTCGGCCGATCAAAGCCATCATCTTCAATCTCACGCTTCACTTCCTTTGCTGACGAGGCTGATCCCGCGTCTTGCTCCAGCTTGCCGGACCACTCTTCCAGGTAGCCGCCTGCGCGCTTGCTGATTGCTCTGGACTTGGGTTTGGTCGCATCATCCGGTTCTTCTGGCACTTCTTCATCCAGTGCAAGAGCCTTGAGGATTCGATAGTGCCACTGCAGTGCTGGATTCGGGTACTTCATGGGATTGTACATGGCTTTGGGCAGTTGCAGCTGCTGGACAATCGTTCGCATCTTAGTCGTTAGCTCATCGGTGCTTCGAGTTATTTGCGACGTGGTTTTGATCTCTCTCAGGTCGTCCGCAAAGGGCAAAGGGTATATCCAAAGTCCGGCAGGCAGGAATGGTGACCCAGAATCTTCGTCCGAACCTTCTCTCGAAGGGATGATGGCTGCCAGCATGGGCCGCGCGTTTGATCGCACCACACACCATGCGAGACCAAACTTGTCGTCTTTGATCAGTTTCTGCCAGAGCGCTGTGAAGACACGTGACGAGCCGACATAGTCTTCTTCACTTGGAAAGATGAAGGTAGATTTCTTGACGCTAGCCCACACGGGCAAAAGTTTGCGAGGTTTGAAGCCGATGATACGAATTATGGGAGAGCCAAAATCTCTCAACATCTTTTGTTCCTCGGGGGTGAAATAGACATACTCGCCGCCAAACTTGTATGCCTTCTTGATCTCACCCTTTTCGACAGTCCTTGTGCTATCTTCGGCCAATCTCGTCGTTTCGCCCCGAGCTAGTTGGGGCGTCTCGCCATCGAGCCAAATGTAGCATGTTCTTGCGGGCGTTTGTCGATGAAGAATGTTGTAGCCTTTGACTGCAATGCGCAGTCCTGGAGCAATCTCAAAGGGAAGGTTGGAGAACAATGACCTCTTCGGCGTCTGTTTTGAATTGATATTTGAGACTAATGAGCTGAGCAGCGATAATCCATCGCCTGATTTCGAGAAGGGCACGGCTGACACGTTGGCCTCCGCAACCGGATCACGGTATACAATATCCTGAGCCAAATTAGCGAAGTCACGGTAAGGCAAGGCGTGCGCTTGCGCTTCTGACAACTCACATCGTAGAATTTGGAAAACTCAAATTTAGAGTCATGATGGCTAATGGGAAACAAATCAATGGTGATGCCAAGATCGTACAAATCCTTGGCTCGGACCGCCGCAGCTGAGGCCGCTGCCTTATCTTCAGGATGCGGGTCATCGTTGTCGGTAATGATGAAAAGGCGTCGGCTTCCAAAGTTGGCAGCCTTTGTCGTGAAGATTTGGTTCGCGCAAAAGAGCACATTCGACATGATGACTGGTTCTTTCGAAGGTGTCAGGACCTTTTCTTCATCTTCCCCTTCCTCAACGAGAGACTTCAGCGTCTTGACGTCGTCGGCAGAGGGAACGTCGAGATCTGTAAAGAGGTAGCAGTTTGGATATCCAAGCCCACCGCGCCCACTTTCTTCGTTGTGGAACTTGGTCTTCTCGGTTCCAAATAGCAGGATTCCCATCATGTCTTTTGGGTTAGAGATGATGCGCTGCTCCATCAGATGATAGGCACATTTCAGAGCCGCCTCGAGGGGGCTGTCTTGGTCTGCCTTTTTGGAGTTGGACGGTGGCGGAGGCTTCAACATGGACTCGCTGACGTCGATCGCCATAATAATGGCATCCTTCTGAGTCTTGTAGTTCTACGGTGGTGTCAGTGGATGCTAAGCGCGACGTCCATCAAGCAAGTGAATGTTGTTCTTACCGTCTCATCAAGCGCTTGGTCTTCTTCGTCATCCTCCTCATATTTCCAATCTTGGTTGTTTCCTGCCATCTTGCGCCTCTGATGTTGAAATGCGGGATGCAAGCAATGCGAAAGGAAACAACAAATTTTCCATGAGATCTACTCCGTACCAGAAGAACTATCACAGCAGCAGCGTGAATGTCTTGTCTTCGCGAGTTGAAGCTGACTACATAGTGGGTCCAGCGCCCATGCGACATAGCTCCAGGAAACGCGCCGTTGACTGGCTCCGGTACTTCTCCTCAATTTCGCGTCCAAGGTACGCGACATCACGTGTGATGACCAGCAATTGTCTACGACGTCATTGGCTGTGACCTTGGGCCGTTAGAGCGATACCTGAATCTAGCGTGTCTGACATGCCATAAAGTAAGTAACGTAGTGACCGTAGAGCTCCATCCGCACTTATTGACTTGCGCACGTTGGCATGATTCATCCCGTGCTCTAAATACTTAGATACCATCGGCTCGACAGGATTTCCCAGTCCTTGAACAGTGCCAGTTACTATCGACCGACTTCACCGGCCAGTTGAGACGCAGCAATCCAATTCAATCATGTCGTCTCGAATCTCTGCACAAGTCCTTTTGAAAGACGTGTTGAGGAAACCCTCCTCCCGGCTCGTCTTGCCTCAACTCACACAGCAGAGGCGGCAGTTCGCGACACCTGTCCCGCCCGTCACTCAAGATGCTACAGGCTCCAAAGGCCCGACTGCAATGGTCTTTCTGAACATGGGTGGTCCGTCGACGACCGGAGACGTCGGTGACTTTTTAAACCGTCTTTTTGTAAGGTTCCCATTGCGCCTGTACAAGCAAAATATAACAATTTGTTCCTTCATCTAATGCGCTTCCCAATTCTCCCAGTCTGACGGCGATCTGATTCCGCTCGGTCGATTCCAAAACTATATTGGCCCGCTTATCTCGAAGCGACGAACGCCCAAGATTCAGAAGCAGTATGCTGCCATTGGCGGAGGGTCCCCGATCAGGAAGTGGTCCGAATACCAGTGCGGAGAGATGTGCAAGATTCTGGACAAGATCTCACCAGAGACGGCCCCCCACAAGCCTTACGTGGCTTTCAGATATGCCGATCCTTTGACGGAGGAGATGTACCAACGGCTCTTCGACGATGGCTTCGGAAACGGGAAAGGCGGTCGCGCCGTCGCCTTTAGTCAGTATCCGCAATACTCTTGCTCTACCACGGGGAGCAGCTTAAATGAGTTGTGGAAATGGAGGCATAGACTGGAGAACAAGAAGGCGGACGAAAACGGTTCCGGCACCATCTCGTGGAGTGTCATTGACAGATGGCCTGCGCATGTAGGCCTGGTCGAAGCCGTTGCGCGAAACATCGAGGCCAAGCTTGCCGAGTATCCCGAGGAGCGCCGCAAAGACGTCGTCCTGTTGTTCTCTGCCCACAGTCTTCCCATGTCTGTTGTCAACAGAGGTGATCCGTATCCCGCCGAGGTCGCAGCAACCGTCTACGCCGTGATGCAGCGATTAAAATCCTCCAATTCGTATCGCCTCTGTTGGCAGTCGCAGGTTGGCCCTTCTGCCTGGCTTGGCCCGCAGACCTCCACTACTGTCGAGCAGTACATTGCCAGGGGTCAGAAAGACCTCGTGCTGATTCCTATTGCATTCACGTCCGATCACATCGAAACCCTGTACGAATTGGATCTAGAGGTCATTGGCGAGAGCGGCCACCCAGATACCGTCAAACGAGCAGACAGTCTGAACGACAGTCGGGTGTTTATTGAGGCTCTGGCCGACATTGCCAAGGCCCATTTGGCCGAGGGCATATCCTGTTCCAAGCAACTGGGTCTGCGATGTCCAGGCTGCACAAACGAAAGATGCGGGGAGAGCAAGAAGTTCTTTGCCGGGCAGCAAGCGAACCTGTAGGGTGGTTCTTCGGCGAGAAGCATCTGTTAGTGTGACGATAAGCTGCTACAACGTGTAAGATAAATGGTCTTATCATGTTTTTTCCATTTTATTTTGTTTCTTCACACATGATCTTTTAGTTTTACTTTCTCCTCAATTAGAAATTTCGTCGGGAAATACTTCCCCGCTCACAATAGACATTATATGGGAGTATTAGAGCGCCCGACTGTGTTCTTGACGTGGTCGTCTCATGCAGGCAGACCCCCCTGTGCAACTTTGCGTGTGACGTACGCCGTTGTTGTAGTCTTGAGCCGCGGCGAGAAGTCGGGGGGGTTGTATTACGTTGAGCAATACAGGCAATGACGAGAGAAACATGGCGGCTTGTCCTGTTTTTTTCATCTCACTATTCCTTTTTTTGCTTGCGAACGCCGAAGAAGCACTCGCAAATTGCAATGCACGCAAGCCACATTCATCACGACTTCACCGCCTGTTTTAAAGCGTACCCTACACGACTTCGAACTTTCTCGCTCGAGGATCGTGCTCAACTGCGTTGTTCCACAAGTAGAGTCTTTGGCTTGGTCGTCTCGACGTGACCTATCGCTATCTGTGGTTCCTCAGACCTCAAGATGTTGCCCTACAGTCATGAATCCTGTGTAGCCAGATCCGTGACCGTTACGATGACAATGGTGAACAATCAACCACGGGGGTCGGCCAGTGAAACCATGCGCGACAATTACACCAGCCACCCCATTAAAATACATGTGCAACTTCTTCTTCACACGGTCATTGCGTGGCAAGCTCAACGAAAAAAAAAACACGAGATGCTGCATGAAGCTACGTGGGACGAACTGAATGGTTGACTATTGGACAATAGCGGCTTTACGACAAGACAACTTTTGACGCGCGTGAAGATGCATGTTGCTTTCTTCAAGGATCTCGAATTGAGTTTGCCGACTAACCAAGACCTCTACACACTTCGTGACGTTGCACTGAAAGTCAGATAAAGTACAGAAGTTCACATGACTTTTTGAAGGGGGAATAAAGAAAGCTGGCGTTCTTAAACCCCGCACCAACAAGAGTCCAAGACCGAAGTCGAAGTCGAGCGCCAGAGCACAGACCACACAGCGGTCAAACCATCATCTTGAAGTGGTGTCTTAGAGATCGTCCTGGGGAATCGGGGATTGCGGGAACTTGTGGCAAAGCCTAGCTCGATATTTGCTAGCTAGCCGCTTTCCATGTGGTCCATATGAGGACGCGGTGACTGCATTGCGGCGGGAAAAGGGGAAACAAAGAATCGTGAGGTGGAAGCAAAATAGATTGGCGCGGGGGCCGGCGGGGGGGCGGCGGCGGCGGGCGGCGGCGGCAAAGTGAACAAACTTTTCAACAAAGTATGTATCTGATTGCTTTGAACTCACTCACCATGTATACGGAGTACGGAGTACGGAGTACAATGTAGGTACATATGTAGATTGCCATGTGCTGTCTGGATCCGGCCTGTTTTTCCGGAAGTTTCCTGAACAAGAGGGCAAGGCACATGGACATGTACCTGTGTACCTATGTACATACCTACCAAGCTACGAAGACCAGCGTTGCCAGGAAGAGAAAGCAAACAGCGAAAACAAGTGTCCCGACTCCCGCTATGTATGCAAGAGCTTTGAGGTGTTCCCAAGAGATGAAGTCTGCAGAAATCTACAACGGAATTCTGCGTCGCGGGATGCGGCATGATGGTTCCGGACGGAGGAGGTTGGAATGGAGACATGAGTTCTCGAATTGTGTATCCAATCGGCGGACCGGCTGGCAGCCACGTCTGGCCTCATTGCGACGCTGCAAGGCAGGAACTTTGTGCCCAACTTGTTACATACTCCGTAGGTAACTTGCTCCCTTCTCCTGAGACCTGAGTCCTGAGTCCTGACTTGCAACACGGAGCTCTGCGCTTGCATTGCGTGATGCGGTTCCAGCGTGCTGCGTGAATCGTGATGCACTGCGGCCCCTGAATCAATGTTGCTGCACAACTTCTTATAGCTCACAGCTTCACAGCTCACGGCTCACGGCTCACGGGCTCGCGAGTCGCAGCTCATCTCCCCTTATTGATCCTTGCACATGTTCTTTGTCTGCGTAAAACAACCCACAGAGACGCATCCTGCAGGGTCTCGCATTGGCAGACAGAGGGCCTCTGCGACCAATCAGCAGCCTTGTACTTCACGCCCTGCCGTCGACAAGTTGGGCGCGTAGGTACCTAGATAAGGTACCGTATACACTGAGAAATTAAACCCGGCATCAGGTCCACATTGCTGTGCCATACTTCCTGAAGTGAGTCCTGTATAGCAGGGATGCTGCTTAGAATGCCAGCCAAAGAGATCTCACATATTGAGGCAGTTTGGCACATTTATGTGGTCCTGATACGGGGTTCAATTTGCCAGTATATATGGTACTCCAGAGCTTTTGTTGGGCCCCTTGCTCACCGCTAGTCCCAATTAGGTGTGGTCTGGTACCGGCACT
Source organism: Claviceps monticola (assembly GCA_018360055.1). NCBI lineage: Eukaryota > Fungi > Ascomycota > Sordariomycetes > Hypocreales > Clavicipitaceae > Claviceps > Claviceps monticola. The sequence goes on from SRPP01000075.1 coordinate 48,871, forward strand.
AAGCCCATTTGCGGTGCTAAGGGCCCACTAGGGGGGTCTCATCACGACCGCCACGCCCATGTCTCGCGTGAAATGGCGGCTATTCGTGCGGTGTGTGCAAAGTTGCAGAGCTGCGCTTCTGCGGCGGCCTGGGAGCTGGAAGCTGTATCTCTGGGACGATTGAGCCGGCGTCGATTAAGAAGATGGGGACCGGGACGATTATACACTGTACAGGCGCTCAGACGCACAGTGTACTGACGGGCGCCAGGTTCATGGCTGGTACAGGTACGAAAACCGTGGCATGACCGCCGAAATGCAGCAGTTAGTCGCACCTGCTCTCCTTGCTCCGATAAATTTCAGCCGGGTCACTCAGGCACCTCCACGCACGCTCCCCAATTTTCCCTTTCCTCGACTTCCATCGACCAACACTTCTCAAGCCTTACTTTGATTCTTGTTCGCCCTTTCTTCCCATCATTGCTACTTCCTCATCGACTAATTGTGTGCCGACTCAGGCCTCGCTGTCGATAAGTCGTGGCCGTATCGTACCGTAATTTTTTTCCGACTTCCGTTCAACGCGCGTGCTCCTTCCCCTTTGGCCCTCCTGTCCACTCTCTCTCTCTTGGTAAGTTCCTACTAGCCATCACCTGCTCTTCGCAATTCATCTGGTCGGTCCTCTTGCTCTGCCTCGATTGTTTCCGTTTCCTCTTGCTCCACGCATCGACCTGTTGCGGCCTGACCCTCGGATACACTGAGCCTTCCTCTCTTTAGCTGAAATCGTCGAAATCGTTCCAGCCTTGTCTGTCGGCAAAGGCCCCCCCTTTCCTTCTGACCTTGTTGGTGCGCCGACTGACCTTGGTGGACATTGCGCCTCTTCACAGATTTTCATTTTTTTTTTTAAAAAAAACCTTCGATCGATCGCTCTTTATACATCACTATGGGTAAGATGATTCTTTCTTCTTTTGCCGATTCAGTACCCGCGAGCTGTACCTGCATGCAAATTGGATCTATCCTATCGGGACGCAACTGCGAAATTGGCTCCTCGACCCAGGACGGCAATGTGACAATTCAAAGACTTCTCGCCCTCGAATCTATAGCAACCGCCTCGTCACCCTTGCGCACCTCGATTGCAACTCTACACCATAACCCAATCAAAAGAACATGCCTTGAGCGACATTTACACTTTCTTGGATTCGCTTTCGGGACACGAAACGTCCCCCGTTTTTTTTTTGGACTGGACAGCCTTTTGTGTGCAATACCACGGATTCACATTATCGAATACGAAGCCTGCCATACTGAAAACGAGTTGAAAAATGGCACCGCAAGTCAAGCCACGCAACCGGAGCAGCCAGCTGAATATAGGCGAAGTTCAAGCTCCCTTATCTCCTGATGTAGCTAAGCATTCCGGGAGACCAAGTGGTGCTGCTGTCATGGAAGAAAAAGCTAGTCGGCGTACATTGGCTCCGACCTCTGCAAGAAGTCCCCCGGCGCCCCAACAGATTCGCAGCATGCTCGATGTGGATGATTCGCCTCAGTCGACCATGATGAAATCTCACCCTCTACTAGAGTCATGTCACCCTTTCATTCAGGAGAAAGCCACCCATCGCGAATTTGAAGAACTTGAAGTGAACTCGGCGACTCAGAGCAGCAGAAATGCCTCTGGAGAAGCTACCGATTCAAGCGGGATCTCGAGTTCGCTATCCCCTTGGCCCCTACCGCATCTCGCTACATCTGTTTTTGGTAATATTTTATTTTTCTGCAATCAAATTGGCTGACCAAAGTCTTCTTAGCATCCAACGGCTCAGATTCCCCCTCTGCTACTCCCGCATCACCACCTGCCGGCAAGCCTGAATCCATGGCCTCTGCTCAAGCTCATCATTCTGACCCTGCTCCAGCAGTCTCCTCCCCGGTCGCTCCCTCGTCCATTCAGGATGTTCGCAACATTGTACGACGCAAGCTCACCGGCTATGTCGGATTTGCGAACTTGCCTAACCAGTGGCACCGCAAGAGTGTCCGCAAAGGCTTTAACTTTAATGTAATGGTTGTTGGTGAGTAATGACAGGCTTATTCATACTGCGCCATGCCTTTGCCTGTTTGAGATCCGCTGTTGCTAACGTCTGTTTAGGCGAGTCCGGCCTCGGCAAGTCTACTCTCGTCAACACACTCTTCAACACTTCACTGTACCCCCCTAGAGAGCGCAAGGGTCCCAGTCACGACATCGTACCCAAAACTGTCCAGATTCAGGCCATCAGCGCCGACATCGAGGAGGCTGGAGTCCGTCTCCGCTTGACGGTGGTCGACACACCGGGCTTCGGTGACTTTGTCAACAACGATGAGTCTTGGCGTCCCATTGTTGACGATATTGAGCGTCGATACGATGCATACCTTGACGCTGAGAACAAGGTCAACCGCATGAACATTGTCGATAACCGAATTCATGCGTGTGTCTTCTTTATTCAGCCCACAGGCCATTCCTTGAAGCCTCTTGACATCGAGGTGATGCGACGCCTTCACACCAAGGTCAATCTGATCCCCGTCATTGCTAAGTCGGACACTCTCACCGACGAGGAAATTGCCAGCTTCAAGGCTCGCGTAAGTTTTTGGGGGATCAAATCCACAGAGTCGTATGCCAGCAAGCTAACAATAGTGATAGATTCTCGCCGACATCAAGCACCATGACATCCAAATCTTCGAGGGACCTAGATACGAGCTAGATGACGAGGAGACCATTGCCGAGAACAACGAGATCATGTCCAAGGTCCCCTTCGCTGTTGTTGGTGCAACGAATGAGATCAAGACGGCTGACGGTCGCGGTGTTCGCGGACGTCAATACCCCTGGGGCCTCATTGAGGTTGACAACGAGGAGCACTGTGACTTTGTCAAACTTCGCCAGATGCTCATCCGAACCCACATGGAAGAACTCAAGGAACACACCAACAACAACTTGTATGAGAACTACCGTACCGATAAGCTCATTGCTATGGGCGTATCGCAAGACCCAAGCGTCTTCAAGGAGGTCAACCCTGCTGTCAAGCAAGAGGAGGAGCGTGCCCTGCACGAGCAGAAGCTGGCCAAGATGGAGGCTGAGATGAAGATGGTCTTCCAACAGAAGGTTGCTGAGAAGGAGAGCAAGCTCAAGCAGTCGGAAGAAGAGCTATACGCACGCCACAGAGAGATGAAGGAGCAACTTGACCGCCAGCGAGCAGAACTCGAAGACAAGAAGCAGCGTATCGAGAGCGGACGCCCGATAGAGAAAGAGGGCAAGCGCAAGGGCTTCTCGCTGCGTTAAGCTGTGCGGATTAGACATTCTTCCGAGCACCTCTAGCGACGCATGACTTTCCGCAAACCCATCTCTACGATCAATGTCTTGATTTATTCACGACACGCCACACAAGAAATACACCAGCAGCTCGACGCCTTTCCTTATGGATGCCTTTTTCCTTTTGATTTTTATTTTCTTGTTGGACTCTCCCTTATCACCATTTTTTTTGTTATTAATCTCACACTCTTCATTTAATCACTCTTGATCAAAAGTTGTCATCATCAAAGATGAGACCCGTCACAGAGCGCCGCCAAAAACAGTCTTTAGTCATGCGAAAGTCGGGAGGCTGCAGACCATGAAACACTACAACAATATTACGAAAGAGAACTAAACAGTAGCATGATTGTGAGACAATGAAATCTGAACATGATATCTGGAGCTTGTCTCTATCTCTTTGAAGATGGGAACCCGGTATGGCTTGACTTACCGAGCTTCCAATTCGAGGACCATGGGAGGACAACAAGTCATTGTATCAGAAAAGGGGCACAAAATCAGGGACGGAAGTTCGTTGTTCGTCCATACCTACCCTTGTTAGAGACTGTCAATCGCATTCTTCTTTCGTCAGTCGGGAAGATGTTGACCTCGACCTGATCAACTCAACACACATGGCTGTTCAATCTGCTCGGAAGATTGCTCGAAAACGGATGGATGTATCTTGGTCTTGTCCTTCCTGCCACCTTGTGCGGATACCCTTTGTCATACCTGTTTGGAGCAATGGTTGCGGGTTCGACTTGGCCAGGAGCGGATGGATGGCTTGACTGGCGGCACAGCAACTATTGTATTTTATAGCAGTGGTGATTTGGGCAGGATATGTTTTATTGCTGTTTCGATAGACAGAGCCCATTGTCTGGGGCTCGTTTGTCATTTCCTAGCTTGCTTGATTTAAATGCTTTACTCTTTCCCAAGATTATATGCTGTGCCTGGACATTTGAACGATGGTGAAAACGACTTGGCGAGTAGACAGGAGAGGAAACGATGACATCTGCCTTTCGCGACGCGCAGCAAATAGGCCTGGTCTTTGAGCCATCAGCCAGTAATTTCGCTTGTCGTAGACAAGGAAATGGTAATTAGTTACGGCAGCATACTGTCCTGGACTCCTGGCGATGACAGTTGTTGGTCCACTCGACCTTACTGCACGTCAACTTGTTGGCCCAGTGTACATGCTCGCTGCTATGTATCAGACTGTGCAATAGCTATCAAGGTGAGGATGAAGATTCAACCTGTTAAACAGGTCATATTCACATGCGTCATGATCATGGCTGCCAGCATGTGTATGTATGTATGTATGTATATATGGTGCAAAAAAAAAAGGTTTAAGCGGTAATGTGCTTTGCATGATCGTATGTCCTGTTCTCAATGCTTGGCGGAACCTAGAACGCCTTCTCTCCAGCGTCTCCCTGGTGTCTGTCCAGCGCCGACCCGTAACGACTCGCAAATGAAAGTAATTGAAACGCCTCCCTCTTCAGCCCCCCCCAAAACCTCTTCCCGCGCAATATACCTCAAAATCCAGCCCCCTTCGTAATCACAAGTCGCTTGCTTGCTCTCTTCACCTCTTCCTAGCATTCTTCACCAAAAACGCACCCACAATCCCCACCGCAAGACTCACACCACTCAGAATAGCTACCCCCATGAGCCCTTCCTTGGCGACCTTGTCGTCAATCAGCTGCCGCAGATCCGCGGCCTGCAAGTTGGCTGGCTCCTTATCTAGCAGGAGGTCGTTGTAGCGACGGGCTTCGCCGTAGTTGCCGAGCTTGTAGTTTCCGAGGGCGAGATAGTAGAGACATTCGCGGCGTCGTTCGGGGGAGAGGCGGAATATGTCGGAGAGGAGGCGGACGCCAAGTTGTTGCTCATTGCGGTTGTTGGATTTGACGAGGCCCTGGGTGTAAGGCGCGGTGGGTTAGCTTTGCGCGGTCGGAGCATACTTCTTTGCTTTGGGGGGGTTTCTCGGTATTGATGGAAGAGACGTATGATTTTGACATAGGAGAGGGAGGGAGGGGAGGGTGCTTACCCATGCGTAGTTGAATTTGGTTTGTACGCCGACCATGTCGCCTTCTTTTTCGTATTGTGCTCGTAGGACTTGGAGCTCTGATGAGTTGAGGGGGCTGGTGTAGTGTTAGGTACGTGAACTGCCGTGTGTCTATAGTCCCTTTCTCTTCTTGTTCTCATTTTAATTTGAATAGAGGATTGTGTGAGACGGACCATTCTGCGTCCAGCGCATCTGTGTTTCTTGGTATTAGTGGCTATGCCTCGGCATGGGCATTCTTAGAAGGCGTGTGGAACTACTCACAGGGTAGTTGGGTGACCATTTTTGGCGGCGAACAGCTTGAAGATATATCGCGCGAAACCAAAACAAAAGACTTCTTAGCCGTTCCCTTTGTACTTCTTCGTTTCTTCGAGTAGAGTTGTGGGAGTAGGTGGTAAATGCGGAAGGTCGTCGAGGTGGTTTCATATCAAGCATGTAATTAGCTCTGGGTCCTGGAAGCTTGGACGGTGGGGTGGCAAGCAATGACGCTTCATCACCTTCCAAGTTCCGGTAAATTGCCGGGACTACTCCGTACTCCGTACTGCGTAGCGTATGTAACCCTAATGAAGAACGCTCGGGGCGATAAGATAGTTGTCCGTAGCAACGGTTCACGGATGTTGATTGGGTAGATAGCGGAGCCCTGCGGGAGCGATTAACTAAGCGCCCGAAGGGTGTGGGGGCACTTTAGAACCAAGGAAGCAAAAGAACGAGGACGCGACATGCGTTTTTGGACAGTAAATGCCCAAGAGTCAACCAACACCCACCGTTCGCCTCCGTCTTATGCTTGCCGTGTCACTGCCGATAAACGACGACGATCAAAACCTCGGCATTCATTTCTCATCTCTACGACCACTTCAGAGCTCTCTCTTCACCAATAACAAACACACCGCAGCTGTGACGTCTGAAGACTGACAAACCTCATCCAAGATGTTGCTACAAGAAGATCCCGCGGAGGTGAGCTCTCTCCCTCTCCGAAAAAAAAAAAGACGCAGTTTCAAAAGGACCCTTTCGATCCTATGATCCTACTGCGCCTCATTGCCTTTTGTCGTTGCTGGCTGACAACAGCAGCTCATCCACGACACAATGAATACCCTAAACATCCAACCCGACAAATTCGCCGTCTCACGCATCAACGAGGCTCTCTCCGCCCTCCAAGAAGCACGCGACCTCCGCATGCGCGAAGTAGAAACCAGCCTCAAGAAACTCTCCCGCCAACTCAACACACTCACCTCCCAGCATGCCGAGCTCACCTCCTCGACCTCATCCTCAGACCACGCCTCCAAAATCGCCACGCTCGACACGCGCAAGTTCCGTACCGCAAAAGCCGCCAGCGATGCGGAGATGGAGGCGGAGCGTCTCGCGCAGCAGGCGGCTGATTTGACGGCGCGGCTGCAGGAACTCGATATGCAGGGCGTGGAGGGGGATGCGGCAGCGCGGCGGCGAGACGTGGTCGATGATGAGATCTTGCTGCGGCTCAAGGTGTATCGGAGTTTGGGGATTGATATCGAGAGGGATGGCAAGGATGGGGAGTGGACGAGGGCGGTGGTGCGGAATGATGGGAAGGGGGATGTGCATGTGGTGAATATGGATAAGAAGTTTTCGAGGTACTTTTACGCGAATTACTTTTGGCAGACGTTGTGAGGGGACGGTCTTTCTTCTTATTGTCTTTTATTCCCCCTTTTTTCGATTTTTCGATTTGTATTTTTCTCATGTCACGTTAGCATGCTGTTTGGATCACTTTGGGCTCTTTGGTTTGGGTTGGAGTTGATGGGGGGGGGGGGGGGGGGGGGGGGGGGGGGGGGGCGTTTAGGGGAGAGAGATAAGATAGAGAGGAGAAGGAGAATATGTAGTCTCTACGCATCATGAGCATGAGCAGCAGGACGAGATTATGAAAGTCTTTTATTGGAGATTTGCATGGGCGCGTTATGGAATCTCTCGTACAAAACAAGCCGGAGTGCAATATTTACACGGCAGCAGACTCTAGACATTATATTATCATCTACGTGATCAACCCAGCCTTAGTTAGCCAAGTCAAGAAAACGCAAAGAACCTTACGCCATTACTAAGGACCTACCTTCACGGGCCTCGCTCGACAATTGCATCCCCAAAATCCTCCTTGGATGTAGAAACGCCAACCGCTCCTCAGAGCCCCTTTGAAAACCAAACCGTTTTAAACCCATGACCTTCATGCCCTCCCCCCCGACCCCGATCATCCCTACTGAAAAACAAACACAATACCACTCCGATCCACACTCACACTCATCACATAGGGATACTCCAACACCACCACATCCAGCACCGCATCCAAATGCGACTGCAACAACTGCTGCTGTTCCACCGAAATCACCGTCGACCGAGGCGGCCTCCCACTCCCATTCCCTCCCCCAGAGGCCTTACTATTTCCCCTTGACGACGACGATGCCTTCGCAGCCGTCTCGCCCACACCCCTAGTCGGTTGTGTCTGTTCTACATTCACCGTCAACGCAGAAGTAGCCTCCACAACATGATACGTCGGCTGCTGCTCCCCCCATGCCAATCCACTAAACACACACGAGTTCTCTATACGCGCCATGTCCCAAAAACGAAGCTTCTTGTCCGATCCACCCGTCACGAAAAACGCATGGCGCAGGTCCCTCCCATCGTGGGATGTGCTCCCCGTTCCCGCAATCATGGCCCGCACACCCCGATCGGCGTGGTTATTTGCCTGCGAACTCTCGAGGTTAGTCGCGAAGCGGCCTAGCATGCTATCTGGTTCGTCTTCGTCAACGTCCCACGCGGTGTACGTCTTTGGTGGTGGGGTTTGCTGTTGTTGTTGTTGTTGTTGTTGTTGTTGCTGTGCGTCTTTGCTATTCCCAGCACCAGCACCAAAAATGCGGTAAATTTCCCGACACGTCGTCTTTTCCAAGTCCCAGACCGTGACCTCCCCATGGCCAGTCCCCCCCGCGATGCAAACCCATTTCCCGCGACCCTTGGTAGGATGGATCCCCATGCGGTATATGGCGCCCTTGCCCGGTACGCCCCATCCCCGAAGACGCATCCTGAAGCGCAAATCCCACAAGTCCACCACCCCATGCGTAGTCCCTACACAGAGCCAGTTCCGTTTACGGTCTATGCAGAAACACGTCGGCGCGCCGTGATGGATCGGATTCTCCAGCGTAAACAGCCTCGTCATGGTCCTTAATTCGATGCCCAGAATCCGGGATCGATTCGTGGCCAGGACGAGCACCGAGTGGGACTCTTGCCGGAAGTGCTCGCACCAGACGGCGAATTCGCCCGCGGGGAGCTGATGGTCCCGCACGAGACGCAGTTTGCCGTATCCCGTGATGGCGCCGCTGGTGGGTGGGGAAGAATGGGTGTCGACCTTGACGATGTGCACGCTTCCGTCGCTGGCACAGCTCACGAAGCAGTGTGAGTTTTCTACGAAGCATAATGCGAGGACGTGTGCGCCGTTGGCGTGTCGGTGTGTTTGGCGAGAACGGTGGCTTATGTTGCGCTCGAGGCGTGCGGTGTCCCAGACGCGGACGCAGCTGTCGTGCCCGCCCGTGATGAAGAAAAGGTGGTCTGGTGATGCGGCGACTCGGTTTATCGGTCCTTTGTGCTCTCCAAAGGTGGCGACTAGATGGCCTTCTGGTCGCCAGGGCTTGTCGTCCTCAGGAGGCTGTGCGCCGGCGACAGCGCGGGCTCGGCTTCGAGATATGGATGGGACCATCGGGCCAAACTCCAGGACGTCTCGTGGGAAATTGTCAATGTACATTTGATCCAGCATTCGCTGGATCGTGGGATCCGTTCCTTCGTAGCTATGTCTCGCCTGGCGGGGAGCGGGCGGGCTGCTGCTGCGTCCTTTGTTGCCGGCTGGTGAGGAGGATGTTGCTAGACCCTGTGAGAATGGCCCTTCTACTTCACCAAAGGCATTCGTGTCGCTCGTGCCAGTCTCCGCCATGGATTTGCTTCCGTCTTTGCTGTCAAGGAGGCTCAGAGCACTTGGTTGGTGACGCATCGTTCTCTTGCTGGTTGCATACAGCCCGTCTTCTCTCGTGCCGCTCCCGCTCCCCGCGGCTTTGCCATCGGACGGCTCTCTCCTCGAGTGTTGTGAGCTCGCGCGTGTAGATCCCGCGGGGGACAAGAGGCGGTTTCGCGTTGCCGATGGTCCATGACCGGCGCTCTGTGTATGTTGTGCCTGGCCACTAAGAGCTGCTTTCCTTCTTTTGCTAATCGTATCGTCTATTGTCATGGACGCATCTAGCAGAGCATCCGCAATGGTATACGGCCCTGCCGGCGACTCAAGGTCAGGCCGCACGTTCGTATCACGAAGCGGCGCATCATTGAAAAAGACCGTCTGTGGAGTGACTCCGAGCTCCTTTAGTGAAATCAAACCGGTTTCGGAATAAGGACTCTTCAGCTCTCCCATTGCTGCGGGACTATTCCTGGCCTTTCTCAGTCGCCAGATGAATTCTCGAAGACTCAACAGCTTCACGTCATCCTCTGATTTGAGCCCCAAGTTTCGCAGCTTGGCGAGCCATTTCTCGTCTTGGTCGTTCCGGACAATCTTACTCATCGAATTGGCCTTCAAGTCCTTGGACGACCGTGCACTAAAGGACCCCAACGCCGAAGAGCGCATCGTTTGCAACGGCTTCCAGAAGCCACCTCCATCAGTCTGCTCAGCCCACGTGATGGCTTGCTTAAACACAGCTCTCGTCAGAGGCTTCTTCCATGAGTCGAGCAAGCTCGGCTCATCAAGCTCCGCCACGGTCGCCATCTTCAGATACGGCGTGATGAGCGGGACAAGTATGCACCGCACATCAGCAATGTCGAGAAACTTGGATGCCTGCGCGATAAACTCGGTGGCTGCCTCTCGGATCCAGATGTTGGGATGCATCGTAAACCGTCCAACAAGGTCCGCAAGCTCCCAGATCCGAGACCTAGATAGCAGTCCGAGACCTGCGAGGTGAGCCAGTGAATGCAGGACCGCCTGAACCACGGTTTCCTCGCCATCAGCCAGTGCTTGCAGCATCAGAGGCAGCATGAACTCCTCCAGAGTCGTGCTGCCGAGGAAGGTGGCTATACCGACAATGGAATCGAAAAAGGCGCACTTGAGCGTCCAGTCACGGTCGTTCAGGTACGTATTGAGATGTGTCAGGAGTATATCGTTTGCGTGCTCCTGGAAAAACATGCAGAGCTCCGGTACTGACGCCAAGAATGCTCTGCGAACGTAGACGTCCGAATCCTCCACCAGCTGCTTCGTATGACTCTCCAGCACCTCAAACAGCTCGCGCCCCGCGTTATCGAATACACTTTCAAAGTTGGCTTCGGCTTCGGCGCCGGGCTCGATTTCCGGATCTGCGATTGGTAATGATCCATCCGCTCGCAAGCTCGAGGCAATGGACAGAAATCTCTGCGCCGTCGAGGCAAGGCTGCCAATGCAGGACGCATACGTGGCTCTGACCATGGAGCTTGCCACGTGCGACCGAGATCCCAAGGCAATCTCTAGCCGCGGCAGGACATACTCCACGAGTAGGTGAGAGTTGATCGGGGTCGGCAAGCGGACCATTTGCAGAAGCTGGGTGATTGTGCGGATAGCAGCCACAATCACAACGTCGGCTTCTTCTCTTCTCAGCAACGTCATGAGATAGGGCAGCACTCGATCGAGTTTGGCTTCATCAGTAAGTCGCTCAGCAAACGCCAAGAGCACATCGCAGGCTCGCACCCGGGAGGAGGCCCTAGCTGTAGTGCGCATAGACGACACTATGAGGGTCAAGAAGATCAGAGTGCCGTCATCCTCGGGTGTTTCGAGATCGGCTGAAACGACGTATTCGTGATTAGGGATACTCAGTCGCACGGGAAAGTGAGCCAATACCAATCGGCCCAAGGACGGCGGCGCTTGTTGGAATGCCCGCTTCCCTGGCCGGTAGCCCAGAAAGTACGAGATCTTGTCAAAGTCGTAAAACACACGATCAATCCTATCGTCGGATTCGCCCATGTTTCTTTGGCTGCCCGACATGGGGTTGTTGCCCGAAGAAGGATCAGTGATGAGATCCATGTACTGGTGCAAAAAGTTGTAAAAATACGTTGGAAAAATCTTCTTCTTGCCAAATTCGAGATACTGGTCTGCAGAGTACCGCTTCTCCGGGTCCAGCTGGATCATGTGTGCAATCATGTCGCGAACACCCTTGTCCGAAATGACACTCAAATGCGTAATCACAGGGTCATACTCTCCCCGTTTATACTTGTACAGCTGGGCGAGGCTGAAGATTTCAGACTCCAAAAACATTTGCGCAATGACGCATCCAGCGCTGAATATATCCATAGCCCACGTCATCTTGGCTTTCGGCCGTGGTTCCTCGCCCGAGGCGTAGAAGCGCTCCGGCGCAATGTAACATGTTCGACGACCCGAGGTGTCGAAGAAGTAAGAGAAGTCGCCAGGATTATCGTCTGGGAGCAAGATGGGTTTATACGCCGACGAGAAATCCGTCAGGTACAGCCAATTCCATGACGTGACCAACACATTTTGCGCCTTGATATCACCATGGTAAACGTCCCGGGAGTGGCAGTCACGCAGCGCGCAGAGCAGTTGGAACGCAAGCCATTTCTTTTCAATGTCTTCGAGAAACGGCCGTGTGCTAAGCCGATCGTAAAGTGAACTATATTGGAATTGTCGGACAAGGTACCCGTTGGTCTCGGTTTCGATGATGCGCTGAAAGGGCAGAGCGTTGGGCACGTCTGCCAAAAGCTTTCGTTCCTCTATAGTACGCGATAACAAGAACAAGCATCAGCACAATGGCCCATACAATACGTGGCATAGACTTGGAAAAAAGCAGAGGATTAATGGCGCCCACTCAACTCAGCAGCTTCTTCTTGTACTCGTCAAGATTGGCTTCTGGGTAAGGCTTCAACAGCACCTTGACCAAAACAACGCCATGTTCGTGCCGTCCACGAATGCTCTTCATGAACCGCGCATTACCGATGCTGCGTTCATACTGGATATCCTGCAGCTGCACAATATCGATGCCTGCCGAGCCTGCTGAAGGCGTTGCCAATGAAAACCCTTGGCCCATATCTGCTGCGGCTTCGGCTGTTGTTATCGCCGGCCTGTCGATGATGCGCGTGCCACGGTGGGAGTGGGCTCTACACTATCGTGGTATGGGATCGCTCGTCATTTTTCACACCTTGAGCGCGGATTGCGCAGTGCTAATGATCGGTAGAAAGTGCGACACTAGGTAGGATGCACTGCTCAAGGCGAAACGATGGTGGCGTTGAACGGTGAATACGATGTCTTGTGGAAGAGCGACGTGAGGCATGTCATCACCAGAGAGAGACCAGAGACCAGGGACGCAAGGTGCCTTACCTACCCGGTACCTTCTTGGAAGCTGTACGGCTGCGTCTCCCGTCCCCACATCAACTATGTACATAACTATCCTCTTCAGTGTTCACCAGCATGACTTCTGCTGCCTGCGACTACGCGCCTCAACATTTTCAAAGAGCATTACTTTTCAAATTTTGTCACTCAAGTCTTCAATTGCTAGGGTATCCACTATGTATGCAACAATAAACGAAAAAAAAAAACAAGTCCCAAAGAAGTCACAAGTCTGGCTACCCTTGTAAAAAATGTGAACCGCAATCCAGACCTTCCTCGGAGTGCCATGCATTCAATGGCACTCCAAGACAAGAGTAAAGCTCCACTCCGTATCACCGAATGTACTTTATGCCATCAGCATCGCTTCGATGGTGAATAAGAGATTATAAATTTGTTTCCGATCAATATGAGCATGAGTTTATTTTCCTCGGCGTTCCGTTTGCCACCATGGCGGCTTCCCTAGGTTCAAACTGCACCACTTCGCGTCAATCTGGTGGAATGATATTGGAGCGGAGGCTTGAATTCGTCCATTTGCTCGTCCACATCAGGGTCTATCTCAAGCATGGCTGAGGCCTCGGTGTCGAGCGGTGCAATATCGGCTGAAAACCGTTGGTCCGCTTCAGTCACTGACCCTTCTTTTTGCTCAGCCGTCGCGTCTCGCCTGACGCTGATGGAGCGGCGCATGCGCGCTTTCCCTGCGTGCCCATCCTCTTTGACAAGCTCGGGAGTCTCGCGCTGGATGCGCTCCAATTCTTCTCTTGATTCCTGCAGTACTTTGACTAGCCGAGCCTGGATCTTTCTGATCTCGTCGTAGCAATCTGCATGCCTCAGGAATTGATGGGCGCTGTGTTCGCAGGTGCTCTGTACGAACTCGAGGCTCTTGTCAAGAGAATCATAGACGTCTAGGGGCTCGTCCAACTGTCCTGGTTGTCTCGCTTCTACAGACGCCTGGTCCTGAGAGACAGGTTCTGGTCGGGACGGACTTATATATTTAAGAGAGGGAAGTGCGTCCACACCGGGTCGTTCAATATCGGATCGTGTCGCCTCATTGGCGACCTCCAGCTCGGCCATGCGCTTGATTTGAGCCACCTTGGCAGCCATTTTGGCTTTACGCATGAGGTTTCTGCTCGATGACACAAACCTGACCAGGTCATCAAAGAATCTCTGTACGTAGCTGTCGTAGTACACAATAATCATGCTGCGAGTGCGACGTGCAGCATCAACATCGTCTGCAGTCATGACGGAACTGGGCCTTCGCTTCTTCTTTGCTTGTGCCAAAGCGTAGTTTTTGGAAGCTACAGGATCGCGGGCTTGTTGATGCAGAGCTGCTTGGCCATCGCTGCCAAGAGGCAGTGGCGATACTGATCTATGGGCTTCTTTGGAGTGCGCAGACGGTGTCCGGGGCGGTACTGGCCGTTTGGGGCGATGCTGTCTCGAAGTTGAGGCACTTTCGGGATCGCAGTGTATCGGGGAGTGTATCGGGCCTTCGTTTTTGGGCTTGAGTGACTCTGACGAGCCTTTGTTGCGTAGAGACGGAAGGGAGGTGGCAGGTTGGACAGCGGAGCCAGCCAAAGCCGCCAGCTCAGCCTGCCTGTGCTGGATCTGCCCATTCAGGTCATCCAGGCGCCGCTGCCAGTCAGGGATGTTGTCGGCCAGATTGCGGAGGGCGTCCATGGCCATGATCCAAACGCTGATTCAACAGAACACGGTTGTTAACGGCGGAATCACCAGCCGGGCAGCGTCAGGCGTCCGAAGCCCAACGCTTCCGGGTGAAGGCAGTCAAGACCTGGACAGACGGGAGAAGACGGCGGCCGGTCTTGCGTCGCGGGAAAGAAACTTATCCGGGCAAATGTACAGTACAAAGTATGGTAACTTGTATCGAGGCGAGGCGGGACAGGAGGCGAAGGGCGGAATCGAGCGGCCTAAGATAGTCGTGCTATAAGGCGGATCCGGTTCCTCCAGCGAGCATCGTCGCCATTAATGTCACCATTGAAGTGGCTGGGTAGGGGAGAAGCGGCCGATGGGCTGACGGCGGGAAACGACTGGTCGAGGTTGGCACAACGACTAGATGAGGCTGGTAAATCGCTGATAGAGGTTGGATGTGAGGTTGGAGGAGGTCGTGAGCGGCCTGTTGGACCTTGTCTCCATGTGTGGTGTGGGTGGGTGGACCGTGGAGGTCGAGGGCGGCGGGTCACAGAAACGGCCAGAGACGGGTCAGAGACAGACGGAAAGAGAGAGAGAGAGAGACTCGAGAGACACGAGAGTCGAGAGACACAACTTACAAGGGAGAGAGGCGCGAACTCGGAGTCGCAGTCGCAGTCTCGCAGACGGCCGCAACGTGAGCGGCCAAGAGAGCTGCTTTCTGTCTTGGCTTTTGGGCGACTGCGTGCACGGACCTGGCTGGTTCTCTCACGTCTTTCACGTCTTTCACGTCTCTCACGGTTCTCCGTCTTCGTCATTCGTCTTTTCGTCTTTTCGTCTTTTCGTCTTTTCGTCTTTTCGTCTTTTCGTCTTTTCGTCTTGGACAGTGGAGCTGCGTTTGCTCTGCATTTACCCCGTTTCCCCCTCAACTTGGCTCATCGCCTCTGCTCATTAGCTGCTCATTAGCTGCTCATTAGCTGCTCATTAGCTGCTCATTAGCTGCTCATTAGCTGCTCATTAGCTGCTCATCAGCCCGCCACCGTCTCTCTCTGGAGTCTGCGTTCGTGCCAGGTTTCCCCACTTCCTGCTCGTCGTGTGAGTGCTAGTCTTAACTCCTGAGCCGGCGAAAACGGCGTGTTCCATGTCGACTTGGAGATGCGTTACGGCGCCCGCACCGCATGCCGCCGAGCATGTGCATATCAGTCACTCGTCGTCGACTTGCATCTACCCGATGTGGACGCCGATTGACTCGTCACTTTCGTGTACAAGGACATTGGATCCCCAGGATTCGCCGGAACCATCCGGTAGCTGTCTGAAATGGCACCGTCCTGTCTATACCCGGCCTTGAGTGCTGTTTCCGATACGACGCGCATTGGTTCACTTCGGTTCACTTCGGTTCACTTCGGTTCACTTCGGTTCATTTCCATCTCATACAAAGACCAGTGACACTGCTCTGTATGATTAACTCATGAGGAGAGCGCGTTGCCAGCATCATGCCAGATATCGAACGGTGCATGGCATCAGCATACTACCTCGGCCCCTGCGGTGTGTACAGTGCGGCTTCCGCACATGCTCCATCTCACACCAATAACCTGCATTGCATCTCACACGACGGCCAACGTTTTGAGGTGCGACGGTCCATCGGACTTACCTAGTATGTATGTATGTATGTACTCCGTACGCGTGTGCGGGGGGCGGCTGCTATACTCCGTACACATGCTGGGAATACACTACATATACGGTGACTATGGTACAAAGGTCACCTATATACCTAGCGGGATGAGATGATGAGTTCGCAAAGCTCGGGAACCGGCTCTTCTGCTGCAGGCGATGTAGCCAGACGATGCGGCCAGGCGTTGCAGGAGTTACGGGAGTTGCAGGAGTTACGGGAGTTACGGGAGCTACGGGAGCTACGGGAGCTACGGGAGGGACGGATGTCTTGCCATCTTGGCCTCAACACTGCTCTGCGAATAGGAACAGCGGAAGGTGTAGGTATGCATCATGCCTATTCCATCAATGGATGAGTCCTCCTCTGGGACTGCCGTGCAGCAGTCGGATGACAATAAGCTTAGTGCCATGTTCTCTGCCAACCAAGGGCTCGAATGCCGTATGTAGTATCAGACAGCACAGTGTAAGCAAGGTAGTATGCAGTCGGTTATACTCCGTAGAAGTTATGTAGTTAACGTTCACTCGTTGTACATAACATGCAGTCTGTATGTACCTGTCGGTAGTTATATATTATATATGTAGTAGGTACTCCGTATGCAGTGTGATAGATAGTGTGTGTGTTGGTACCTGCTCCGTAGATACAGTATGCTACCCCAGGGCGGCTACTGGCGGCGGGTGGATCCACGATGCAAATGAAGAGTTTGCCCATCTCCTGTTCCCGCCGCTACAATCTATAATCCATCCTCTCCAAGTCAACCCGGAGAATTGCCCGCCTTTTATTATCCCGCCCAACAAAATTTCTTGGCTTCCCATCTCAGCCTGCAGCCGATAGCCTATGGCGTGCGACTCTGTCTTCGGCAATAATTCCTCTCGGTCGGAGTCGGACCATGCGGGCTGGAGCACATTGAACAGCCCCTGGCCCTCAACATCGGCCACCGTCGTCAACGTCGCGCAGAATCGTGGTTCATTCAAAATCACCTCCGCCCCCCCCTTCATTTCACAAGCCGCAGTTTGAACAGCTTCAATCGCCGGCGCATGTCCGACGGGTGTTGCTATGGCGGGAGCTTAACGTAGTCTGCGTTGGAACCCTAAGATCTCGACAGCAACCCGCGACGTGCGACCAGATGACCCCGACAAGGGTGGATTATGCGTGACTATTTTTTTCTGATTTTTGGGGTCTGATTTTCTATCCTATCGAAGGCGAATACACGGAGTACTGTCCGTCATAATCCAGCCTTCATACTCACGAGTTGGACAGCGACATGGAAGTCCGAAGAACCGCTGATGGGCGTCCTCCCTGCGTGCCCTTCTTGGAACAAAATTACCTTGCTCAACCTTGCTCGCTGTCAATAATTAAATGCCGAATGATTCAGGTAAGTCACCCGACCGACGGTAAACCCATCAGCCTGTCACAAATAAGCCTCTCGGTGCGGCACCACAGCACACGCTGCCGTCGCAACGATCAAATGATCTTCGACTCAAGGATTTTTTTGAGAAGGTTCTTTTTTGAGAAATGGCTGGCTTTTTCTCTTCCTTCTCCCACTCAAGCTCCTGTCGTCTTGTGAACCCCTCAGCATGTGTGTCTCCCTACGACCCTGTTGGATTTTCCATTCAACTTTTGACACAGGCTCTATCTTTCATTATGTGTACAACAACGGACGACACGAGCCCCGTACGGGTGGCTTTTCTTACATATCTGGATCAGACAAATATGCTGTAGGCCGCTCATGAGGATCATCCCGGGAAGGAAACAAACCCCCGAAGCTTTGCCCGCCGATTCGGGAAAACACCAGACGTACCACCTGCAACCGCATCTTCCAAAATTGATTAAAACCTGAACCTCTGGTCCTGACAATATCCCTTCCCTTCTGACGTCGGGTTAGCCTTTTGACGCGTATGCCTCGACTTGGTGTTGAATCATTCAAGCCCATTCCGCCAGTGAAGCGCCGAGAATCCCACAGCTGTGCATACAATCCCTCACCATGTCAACCTCTTAAAAGACAACAAGGCTTCTCCAGCTAACACACCAGGATCCCGAGTCATCGCGTTCGGTCTAGTCAAAATATCCCGTTCTCGGCCGCGCCTTCTGTCCTTCAAGGGCCACAGGTCCATGCAATACCATGCATACTCCGTATTAAAACTAGTAGGGATGAAGGGGGGAAATAAGCACCCCCCCCCCCCCCCCCCCCCCCCCCCCCGACCTATTATTAAACGCATGATATGAAGTGGCTTTCAAGAAGGTCCTTCAATACCTACATACATGTATGTAGTCTTCTTTTATACGGTATACGCAACAGCGTTGTCCTCCTTCTTTGCTTTCACCTTGTCCAACGAAAGAAAGAAAAAAAAACCACCCCAGGCGGTTATTTTGTCCAATGACGTACAGTTGTACACATAATTTCCGGTGGAGCCGATGACCGTTTCTTCACCGCAAAGGCAAAGCAACCTACTCCGTACTCCGTAAGAAACAACGAACCCCAGATCACCGATTTGTGTTTGGTGCGCCATGAGTCCATATTTGGGTAAGCTGAGCCCCCTTGTCGAAACTGAGAAGGCCACGCGTTGCCGACGGGCTGGGACTCGGAGAGCTTTGCTTTTTGCAAACCCTTTTGAGGAAATTACCAGAACCGCGATGGCCTTTAACCCTGTGGGTTTATTTCACCGCATGCGTATGGCAATCGAACCAAGATCGGGTGCCAACGGAGACCTAATATCTATATGTGTGTGTTATTGTCCAGGTTGTTTGGTTTGGTGGGCAAGGTTTGTGTGAGAAGTTGCCTGAAAGTACCCCAGGCAAGGTTGGTCCAACTCAGCCAAGGTGTTCTTTGTGCAGGTGTAGGCACGTTTCTCCCTTGTTCATACATACACCTTTTGATGCGTTGACGCCGTTGAGAGAGTGCGTATCCGGCTTTGATGACAAGCATACGGAGTATGTGATCAGTAATTAACGCAGGTTCACGTGAAATTGGGTGTAGTACCTACCTGATCGTCTCTTACACTATATGTATACTCGTACATACTCTGCGCGAGACAAAGGAGCGACTCTTTCCTGTTCAAGCCATCGACAAGCGTCTACATCTTGTTGGTCGTCTCCCCTTCTCATCAACATCCATCACCAACCAATGAGCATAAGCTATGTGCCTCCCCTTCTCATTATATTCACAACATCCATCACCACACCAATTCTGCAGCGTATATACCGAATATCCCGTCTAGTTATAGCATCCCTCAGGCCGCTAGTCTCGCCCTCATTTCCCCCTTTGTTCCCTTTGCCCGCCTTCTCGCGGTACGCATTCCACTTTTTGGTCGTCATCTTCAGCGACACCTGAGACCCAAGACCCGGCTCGCCCTGTTTCCCTGTTTCCCTGTTTCCAGATACCACAAAAAGCCCATCACCAGACCTTCTCTCGGGTC
Organism: Claviceps monticola; assembly: GCA_018360055.1. Classification (NCBI taxonomy): domain Eukaryota; kingdom Fungi; phylum Ascomycota; class Sordariomycetes; order Hypocreales; family Clavicipitaceae; genus Claviceps; species Claviceps monticola. The sequence goes on from SRPP01000075.1 coordinate 68,266, forward strand.
TCTGCTCCGTGAATCGTATCTACTCAGCCAAATCAAAAACAATCTCCACACCCGTTCATAGAACATGAACATCCGCGTCGTCCCTGTTGGCTGTCGGCCCGGGCAACTTCTCCCCCCTGACCATAATCCCGACTTTGCCACGTTTTTCATTTGTTTAAACGGCATTTAAACTCATTCTCGTCTCCACAAACGGGGCCTTCTCATACTCTGGGTACCTACCTTACCGTAGATGCCTACCTCAACCCCAACCCCAACCCCCCCCCATCCTGCCAAAGCATGCCGTAGTCGCATATTCTTACACATATACGGACATATACATACATACATACATACAATATCTTGAACTTTGCACACTTTTATATCAACACAGCCCGGGTCTTCTTTCTCGGCATACTGTGTTTTTGAGCGGGATATCATGGTAATAACATGCTTTCCTATGATGCAGGAATTTGGAAACTCGGCCCACATTCCAGTCGGGAAATTTCTCTTTATAAAGAGCATTGGCATAATTTAAAGCATGTTGATAATATTCTTCGGGATTTGGGGATGAGATGCCAGATGGGGATTGAGGAATTGGGGATGAGGATTCGGGGAAAGCGCCCAGGGGAGGAGGGTCGAGACGATGATTCATGAAACCTCGTTGGGAAACAAGCCTTAGCAAGGACCAAGGTTTTACATCCATGCTGTATGTTCTTCTTTTGAAGAACAACAGCACAAGATATACACCGCCTTTTCTCTTATTCGAGACGAGACGAGGAAGAGATTCTCAGGAATGTGTTCAAATGCGGTTTGTTGACTCTCGTTTGTGGATGGGCTGGAATACATAGAAAGAATTGCAGGTGCAAGGCAAGGCGGGGGATTTCATTAAGCGAGACTCTTGTGGGGGTACATGAGTACTACTGTCTTCGAGACTTTGGTATCTGAGAGATGAAGCGTTATACACATGTCAACTTGGCGGCAATGGACTCAACGACATGTCTACTTGTTACAAAATTGAAAAAAATAAAAAACACTGAGGAATGACACTTTTAGCAACTTGCAAGCAGGCATGGATGGATGGAATGGGCGGAATGTTGTACGAACGAAGGTTATTGAGGTCGTCATTCATGGAAAGGAATCAAGGATTCACTCAAGCTTGGTGTATCTTTGAAATCTCTCTTCATTGTTTGGTTTTTTTTTTTAGCTGTTTGATGAAAACCCCCAGAAAAGGGCAAGAAGACAAAGTGTTGAAGCCGTGAATTTCAAATATTTTGGTGTGCACTGCGTGCGTACGTACGACGGTAACGTCAAGCATGCTTGCGTGCCGGTTCGTTGCTTCAGATATTCAGGAATCAGACGGAACTTCCCTTACGGCCACAGCTCAGTTTCCTTCCATGACTCCCCTTCAAGTGTATACTTCCAGCGGCGCCCCCCCTCGGCAGCAGCCAGGTCGACTCTGTCCACCTCTTCCGGCACAATGACCAGAACCCTAAAATTCTGTCTTGCAACGCCGTCCTGCACGTCTTCAACCTTTTGTCCCAGACATAGTCCCTGCTTTGGCTTCTCACTTATAGGTGTACCCGGAGGAGGATTCCGAAACGTGCCTCTCATGGACGGGCTGATGTTGCCGAAGTGAGCGGTCAGCTCGCGGGACCAACTCCAGGGGGCTTCGGTTCCTGCCTCGGCATTGTGAAGCTTGCGCATGTACGGTAGGAGAGACTCTCTCACGGAAGTCGCGTGATCCGAATCAATATCTGGGCCGATCATGTACACATGGCCGCGAAGACGCCACTGGGTGTTGGACTCGGCGGCCCAGAAGACGGCTTCGATGGGGCCACCTTTGGCGGAGAGGGAAGAGGAGCCAGCTGGGGTGGAGGCCGGGAACATTTCAGATACTTTGTGCATGCGGGCATCGGTGGTGATGGTCGGGAGATCGCTTTCATAGCACGCGGCATTGAGAGTTGCTGGGTTCTTGCTGTTGGGGACGAGGGAAGCCCACATGCCACGGTAGACAACGGTGCGGGCTCTGGGAAGAAATGTCGACGGTGAGACCTGATATACCGAGCTAAGCGTGAAATTTGGTGGTTTCATCGACTCCATGTCCGACGTGAAGGCTTCCCGCCACGGAGCTGCTGCCACAGTCATGCTGTTGGTGATTGCGGTAGTATTGGTGGCTCTCGAGGATATTGTGTGCTGAAACTGCTGGCTCAAACGTTCAATCCTTGCGCCCATCACGCTTCTGACATATATGGCCATCCGCAAGCCTGGCCTTGGTGCGTGCCGCAAAAGTAATTGCAGTTTGGTGACTTGATTCTGGAGCTTGTCGATCTAGGTAATCAGTCACTGTCCGGGGACCGGGACCCCCACATTTGCTCCAATGTCGTGGAGTCGTCGACCATGTATGATTCATGACGTGTCGAGAGAGAGGGAGAGTGCGGCAAGGACTTTGTCCTTGTACAAATCCCTGTTGACTCCTAATTGAGAAAAGAATTGAAAGGCGCCGTCACTGTCCTCAAAGCTTCATCAGCCTTGTCTTGAACTGATCTCAAAGCGATTCGCACTTGACTCCAGATCAGGGCCTACCCTGCGTCGGACGAGCCAGACAAGTCTACCTGACTGGCTGACAGATCAGAGTACCTATGTAGGCACATATGTACTCATGAGTCAGTGGACAGCTTGATCGACTCACAGCTTGATTCATCTCAGACAGACAGCTCGGTAGACAGCTCGCTCCCTAGCTCAGACAGCGTTAAGGGTCGACGCAGGAGATTCTCCACCTCGTTCACAAGATGATCAGCTGAGCATCATGTACGTGAGGTTGGGTGCAAAGAATTCGGTTGTCCGATTGCTGCTGGCGTATTGGGGCAATTCACGACGCCGTCATGTAGGTATAGTCACAGCAGATTCTCCTTTCTCAAAAGCAGACAGGTCGCGTGACAAGCGGTTTGCAGAGAAAACATTCCGAGTCGGGCTCCTGATTCTGTGGTTCGTGGCAAAGCAAAAGCCGACTCGGACTAAGGAGAGGCTGCATGTAGTCCACCGCAGTTGCATGACATGCAGGGGATCAGCTGTTCCTCAATGATATTCCTGATAATGAGGCGCCAAGACGAAGAAGAAAAAAACAAAAAAACAAAAAAAAAACCCCCATCTTTCGAAGAGGCCGGCTCTCGCGAACACCACTCCGTATGTAGCGCCCAACCCTATACATATGTATTTGTACAAGTAAATGAAATTCAAGCAACTCTCTCCTTTACACAATTTTCTCGGCAACGGTGCATGGACCACGTCCGCCCACTTCTGTTATGATTTGGCTGTATAACCTGCTGTAGCCCTAACAGCAG